>NAGG01000485.1:0-24345 GCA_003031705.1 Calonectria naviculata
TTTATGGGCTCTTGCTGACGTGGTTTGGTTCCTCGACAGAAGCGGTTTGGTGGTTTTGGACTGAAGAGGAAAGGGAGAGCTTTCCCTTGTTGGGTCTTGGCTGGTGGGGGGAGGAGGAGGAGGGAGTGTTCGGACATTGGAAGGTGAGAAAAAAAAAGAGGATGGAGTGCTTCTGGGTTTTGAATGAGATAGGATGAAGTTTTGAGAAAGAGGAAGATATGTTTGCGGGATGCCTCCATCTTTTCGGCGTTGTCGTAGGACGTGTGGCTGACGCTGATGGCGGCGAGGTTGCTGATGGTGGTGGTGTTTAGAATGTTCTGGGGCTTGACTATATGGGAGGCGGTGACGGTCAGCAATCGGCTGACGACAACAATATGCGGTTTGGATTTAGAAGTGGGAGGAGGGAACAGGGAACAAAGAGGAGTTGCAAAAAGGCTGAAGTTGTTGTTTAGTGTGGATCGGATCTCTGTGGTAGTTGGTGTAAATGAGTGGGGGTTGGAGGACAGATGGGTTACAAAGGCTCAATACTAGGAAAAGTAGTTTGGGGAGGTAAGCTACATCTCATGCTGGATTGGACTAAGGGATTATTCAAATGCGATGTAGTTGAGTGACCGTTTGCGCTACAGATGGCACCGATGTTGTGTCCTTGGACTCTAGATTGACCAATGGGATTTCTTCCAACCCTGTTAAATTGGTTTCCTATTATCTCGACAAGCGGGCAATTGAAAACATGGCATACCACCATAGAAATCAACCAAGAGGGCCGAAAATAAATAAAGATAAATTATGTTACTTTGAGTTGGCCCTCCTTCATCATTATTATTTATTTTTGTCAGCGTGCTGATTATGGTAATATCAAGAGTGACATTTGCCTGGTGTGTCATGCATTTCGTCGCTCGGTTGCTGGGCCTCCGTTTCCTGTTCTAGGCGAATGTCAAACACAAAGAGCATTGTAAATTTAGATACAACACCATTGAAATATGAAATAGGTATTGTCATTATTTTTCTTCAATGTCTGCGGTGGTTCGGCTTCACGGCTCCCGGCACTAGTTATATGGAGCTAAGCCCACATGAGGCGTTGGCGTGGCGGTGGTGAGCAGATTTGAGAAGGTTTTTTCTCCGCTTCGGATTGGGGGCATGTACATGTACTTGAGATACTTGTGTGGAGGCATGAACCACTAGCATATGGTAGGGATAACTTTTGTTAATTGATTGATTGATTGACTGATTGGAATCGTACTCTAAATGAGACTTCCGTTGATGTGTCTTTTGGATGGTGGTGAATCCATGTGACAAAAAAAAATCCCCTTCCTTCAGCACCAGAAATATCCGACATGTAGTAGACATGTATCACGTATTGCCCCGTAACGCCTTGGTAACTCATCATATATATGCTAGACAAAAGAAAAGGCTTTTGAGATTGTTGTTTTTATTAATGCTCGACTGAGTGTGTGTATCGGCCAACGGCGAGGCTTCCGATAAAGACGCCGGCCAACACCGACATGAAGTAACCCACGTTCATGGTCATGACGGCAAGCATGCTGTTCCATGTGTCAGTACAAATATCCAGAGTTGGAGCATAGAAATAGTAGCGCAAGAGACACGACTTACAGGAGATATCCAATACCGACAATAATGGTATCTAGTAGCGCACGGACGGGATCAACGCTGAAACGCCATGGGCGAGAGACGCCTCGCTTGCGCTCGACGACCATGACGGATTCCTCCACGCCGTTGGAGCTCAGGGTCATCTGGCTGGCGCCAGGGTCGACAGAAATCTGCTCTGCAAAGGGCACCTTGCCGTTAACAGCGACATAGCGGCGCTTGGCCTCGCGGTCGATCCATCGGATCTCCTGGACGGACTTGTACGCCAGCAGGCAGCGGCCGACGATGGTGAGGATGACGAGGAAGATGCAGGTGCCGGCGTATGCGCCCTCGCTGGTTGGCGTCCACGAGGACGCGTACAGTGGTGTCGCGCGGTTGGTTTGGAAGACCATGGTCATGACACTGCTGGATGACGAGGAGTTCGAGTCCATGTCGGACATGTCGTGGCGGGCGAAGTGGTTCATTATGAGGACGGTGCAGAGATGCGGAGGAATGATGGGGGGAAGAGTTCAAGTATGTCGGAGAGGTTTCGAAGCGTCGCGAGCAAATGTGAAATTGGTGGTTTATGCTTTGACGTCGGTATCACCGAAAAGGTTGTGTATACTCTGCCGCACCTTGTGCGCCGCCTCCAGAGTCAAAAAGGTGCTTGTGGCCGTCGGAGCTTCGCAGCTGCAGCCTGTAGCCGACCAAACAAAAAGATTAATTGACTTTGAAGGTCTGAATCTAGGAATGTTCCGTGCTGTGCATTTGCGAGATGTCTCTCCAAGAATGCTGATCCACGGTGGTGCCGGCCGATCGGTCGTTGGAGGCGTGTGCTAGGTTGGCGATGGGTGCTTGTGCTCGGGAACGTGGGGAGGGGAGCTGTGGCTCTTTGTATGCGGCGCGCAAACTCTCCAGATGGATCCTGAGACTTAAAAACTGGTGCCCGCCGGGTGGAAAGAAAGAAGCCGCGTAATTTTCCCGCTGAGCAAATAATTTCTTTGCTTTGTCGCATTATGTGATGGGAAGACGGATTGTTGCGGCATCGTCCCAGTCCGGCTTGGCTTGGTGATTCGGCGCAGGTAGAGGTACATGGCCGAGGTACCTGCCCACCACGGTGTGGTGCAGGAACTACTCCATCTCACCAAGTACTCCAACGGGTTTTGACTTCCAAACAAAACAGCAACATAACCGGACATGGGGATTTCATTGCAATAGCCCGTCACACATTTGTCTCGCCCCGGTTCTTGGCTTTTCACCACTGATTTCAGTGCGCAAATGCCACATATCCCCTCGCCCTTTTGTCGCTTCTTTGGCTTGTTTTGGATGGCGAGATTCAATGACAAACTCATCATGCCTCATGTGTGTGCGCCGTGGCAACCACTAACACCCGTCGGGATCTCAGTCTCACTCTACAAGCAGCAGGTAATTATCCTTTTGATTCAGGGCTCTGCCCGCATTCCTCATTGACTGGGGCGCCGTAATCTAACCTGGCTCAGCGCCATGAGTTTGATGTCTCAGGTTTGCTAATGCCGTCGTGGTTTGATGGCATGAGGCGGCACGATGATTGCAAACTTTTTCCTCCAGGGAAATGGCTAATTGAAATTTGGCCCATCACGAGGGAAGCAGGAACAGAGAAGCCACCGGCTTCAATTTTCGACGCGCAGAATGATTTGGTCACAAGACACAATCATCCGGTAATTTCTGCGACTCTTCAGCTTCGTCCATTGTCCACGGCCGCTTTGCCAAAACAAGCTTCATCATAACCTCAGACAGCCAAGGGGCCCCTTCTCAAAAGAATATGAAAACTAAATAATTAAGACTGCCCAAAATGAAAAAAGAAATTAGTCGACTAATCCTTCACGGGTGCCCTCTGCGCGGCTGAGACGAAATCAATGCCACGTCATCTTATCCCCGTCGCTCACCGTATAACACAATAACTTCGTCTTACTAGTAACATGAAGAAAACGTGCTCTCATGCAATTAAGAGAACACGCAGGTCATCTGGCCAGAACGGGCCAATCGCATCCTGTAGCTTGATATTGTCCAAGCTGCAGACGCACAGTCCTCATGATGCTGCATCGGGCCACGAGGATTTCATCCCTCCCTGCGATTAACCTTTCACACCATGTTTGGTGTGATCCAGATACTAATAGTAGTAACAAAATCCGGGGAATTGCTAGTTTCCCCTAACCGTGCTGCGGCCCGTGAACTCGGAAGGTCTTCCATCTGGGTTAATCACACAGACTCTACCATCCCTACCATGTCTGCCGGGATCTAATTTGCTGCTAAGAGGCTGTGCGGCGACCTTAATTGTACTTATATGCGTTAGGTGTGCATGGGACACAATATGACAGCGCAGAACTAGTGCGAGACTTGGTTGTTTAGATGTTGCCTCCCTATATTGATGATGGCACAGACAACTCAGGGGCAGTGCCTTGGTTGCGATACTAGGCAAATCCAAGTCTTGTAGTAATTCTAATTTTAAGTGATGGAAAGAAAAAAAATATTGCTGTATACCGCCTGGTGGACAGATGAGGCAACACCACCAATGAACAAATATCCAATACTCAAACTCATTCACGATCAAACTATGGCACTCATTTTGTGTGTTATCTTTAACATAAACAATGTATCTGTATTTCACAGGACTAAATCCCTCCCTTTTTTGGTACCTGTTTCCTCTGTTGACGCCATATTGGTTGGTCTCCATGGTAGCGGAAACGTCCAGCCTGGTATGAGGGGGCACTACTTCGCGCATAGAAGAACGCGGGATGTATGATGGGATGTTTACTTAATCAAGTTAAAGGCTGATGACGGACTAAACCAAGCCATGGACCCAGCAATCTAGACAACCGATTCAAGGACAAACAGGTGGCATCAACAATGCGGCGCTGTACCGTACAACTGACTTTTCCTGGGCCCCAGGCAACCATAGACAGCACTAGGCAGAATAACGTCATATTAGCCTCATGAAAACTTTGATGGGCAAGCCCGTCTCCGATACTGAAGCTTGCTTGCCCAACCAAGATGCATCCCAACGCACGCCATCTAAAACAGTCAAGATTCCCGACCCAATGTGAGTTCTGTGCGAAAGAGACAACATTCGATGCGATTTATCCCCAGTTGAAAAAAGAATAAAAAATAGGCGGTAACCTCGACTGGTTTTGCTGGGAGCAGGCGGCATATTTAGTTAACACCAAAAGGCTCGGCCTTCAACTCTGGCTCCGACCAAATGAACAATCGGCTTCGATCTCCCTTGTTTGTGATTTTGATACAAGTGATTTTGCAGATGAAAAGTCGACGGGACACATAAAATAAATTTATAGGGCATTGCCAGCGTATGAAGCACGGAAGATAGGTCCTGGGAAATGGCATCCGTTAGACCTCTAGAGTTCGGTGATATGAGCCGGTGGGTCATCACGAATTGATCCTACTGCTATACACCGGAAGATGAGACTTGGATTTTGATTTAGATATCCAAGGTGAGTAGAAACAGTTAGCTCTATATGGAGTGGGGATAATCTCCTCCCTCTGCGATGTTGGTGGGGGACTGGTGTTGGTCGCTTCGTTCCTATTCCTCATCACAGACTGTTGTTGAAATGGAATTGCCATGGGAGTTATGGAATGAGCTGAGCGGACAAATTTTCTTTATTATGCTCTATAGTAAAACAAGTCCGGGTCGTGGCCACAACTCCAAGGTAGGAAATCCGTCTAAACACCGTCGTGGAAGAACCTCTTCAATTCCAAATGTCTCCCAGTACCTTGTATGCAACTGTATGGTCCGCATCAAGTACTTCACAAATGTCGAATTGGAGAGATGGAGTGGTTATGGTTGAGCCATGTGGTCTGTACCACCGCCATTGCTTCAATTGCCTCTTATGGAATTTCGTCTACAAGAATATCGCAATCACCATAAACACAGTCGACGAAGTCCATTAAGGCAATTTTCTTGCAGACGAGAGCGGTATTTCAAGTTGGAAAAAGAAAAAAAGAAAAAGAAAACACGTCGAAGCCTGATTGGGCTTTAAAAGACAACGCTGGCTTAAGTTTGTACTGCGTTTGCATACTGTGCCAAGACGGTATCAAGTAATTGGCAATCTCGTTCAGGCAGTAAGTTAAACAGGTCATTAGCCCTGTACATATGACACGTGGATTCTTCTTCAAAGTATCAGAAAAAGCAAGTCTTAATCTGGGGTTACATTGCTGCAGAGTGTGCCAAACCCTCAACTCCCAACCAGGAGATCATTGGACGCCATGGAGTTGTTTAAACAGAAACACAAACAAATATCACTTTGGCATACAAGAGCGTTGTATAGATAACCGTTTCAGAGTGTATTTTGCCGTAGATGTAACATGTATGGCAGGATAGCAACCAACCGGTTTGAGG
Organism: Calonectria naviculata; assembly: GCA_003031705.1. Taxonomy (NCBI): domain Eukaryota; kingdom Fungi; phylum Ascomycota; class Sordariomycetes; order Hypocreales; family Nectriaceae; genus Calonectria; species Calonectria naviculata. The sequence goes on from NAGG01000485.1 coordinate 5,975, forward strand.
TGGTTAATTCCTTTCGAGGACCAAGAAATGTAGATATGGATCTCCGAACCCTGGGCCAAGTTCATAATCATCAAATATCAACGCGATTGGAGCTACTCGCATGTAACCATCAATTGATTTGGTATTCGTTCATAAACATATGTCTCGCTGCGTTATATGACCCCTTCCAACCTTTTACCCAACACTGATGGCGTTTGCCAGCCATGATATCCTGTCCCAAATCCCAGTCATCTTCGCAATCCAAGAACCTATCTATCATATATATACTTCTAAATAGAATATATCATAATACTGAATACCGAGGGCCATCCCCAAGGTCTCAGACCTCGGCTTAACCAACCCCATCTTGACTCATTTCCCGAGATATCTCTCGCCGTCCTGCGCTGAGGCTTACCAGTATGAACATTTATACCGAGCCAGCTCGCGGGGCTTCATCACTGTCCCCCAAAAGTCAACGTGTTTTTCGACAAGGTCGTCACCGTGTCTTTCTCGTCCAATTGCTCCCAGCACGTTTCTGAGATGGGAGTTAGGTCGCCAGTCTTTGACATCCCAAAGAACCCTTCGCTTGTCTCCATCCTCTCGGTATGCAGGGTCAAGCAGGAACTGCTGGGGGAACAATTCGCCTGGGGCAGCATATGAAATTCCCCAAGGGGAGCGGGTTGGCATAGAGCGTGCTAAGCCGATCTCCAGTGACACATGAATCATCGTCATGAGCGATGCAAGCTTTAAGCACGGCATCTGCGAGCACGCTCGCCCAAAGGCTTCTATCAGGGGAATAATGGTTTCCTCATCAGGGTCCCACCGAAACAAGCACATTGACGCACCCGAAAGCCTCTCATTTTCAGAGTCGGAGTATTGTAAGGCCGCCGCAATGTCATCCGCTTCACTGTAACCGTGTCCGGGGGGCATCAGAGTAGCCGACCGGGCAGCGACCGGCGGATCCATATTGTCCCCAGGTCTACGGGCCTGGAAGTACCACCCTCCAGATGGTGTCGTCATGGTAAACTGGACATCGAGGCGTTCCAACCTCTGCCAGAATGGCTCCGCTAGACCCGGCCCTGGACTTGGCCAAAGAAGAGACTGGTCCAAGCACCCGGTAATGGTGAGTCTCTTGAGGCTTTCGAGGCCGCTTGTGGCCTCACGAATTGCACAGCAGAAGGGATCAGAAGCGTTTCCACCTGCAATTGTCAAATCGGGGGGAACCCAGGCGTGGTTCCAAAGCAAGTCCTGGCTCATGCAGACGTGGAGTGTCTGCAGCTCGGTGGCAACCGGTAGCGCATTTCGCACAACCTCGGCTAGTTGAAGCCGGCCCTCACGACGTATAGCCGGGTACCGCTGTTCCGTATCGTCCATCAGCCAGCTACCACTACGTAAATTTGGCAGTACGGCCGCGATATCCACGGCAGTGCGATGCGCAAGCGTTCTTTTCATGATGTTTGTGTTGAATGCGCTGATTGCCGGGACTATGGGCAGCTCACCGGGCCCCAGAAGCTCAATGTACGAGTACTGGAAACGACGGTCCTGCAAGTCGCGGCAAAGAACTTCTTCTTGACTGCCAGTATCGACAGGCTCGAGTCTTTCAATGCGTCGAGTAGCACCACGGCATTCATTGTCAAAGTTATCTGTGGGAGAGTAGACAGCGTCAATGTCCAACCGGATCGAATACCTTGAATGCGATCCTCTCTCGCCATCATCCCAAGATTTTAAAATGCGTAGCAGACTCTTCACAGCATTGGTAAATGCCCTGTTGTTGAGTTCCCGGTCTGCCTCACGCTCAAACCGGCCTCGAGCCTCTTCAGGATAGCCGGGGAGGATGACAACAAACCGGATAGTGTTAACAAAATGGCGACGACAGCCCGTGATTGTTTTTTCAAAAGTCTCTAGTTCTGTGCTTCTCAGACGAAGTTTCCGAAAAGTCTGTCTTTCAATGGCCTGTTGCCATGAACGTGAAATTGTTGCAAGGTTAGTTCGCTTGCCGGCTGATTGTGATGAAAAGGCATATCTCGGATACTCGTCCGAGTCCGCAAAATAAGTACCGATTTCGTTGTAAATTTCTTGAGGGAGACGATCCATGATTCAGGAATCGACTCTCAAAATTTCACTGGCAAACCAGTTCTTGGGATGTATGGAGCAAGCATCCATGATGCACCCTTCGGCTCATATAGATAAGTGGTGAAGCCGAATGCTCGGTGTTTGGCGGGGACCGAGCCACGTGACGGCCGAGGGAGAAACCTCCGCCGCTGCTGGATAATGCTTGCAGCGTCGGTTCGGAAAGATGATCGGCAGTTCCGTCCTCCAGCCGGACCGGGTCTCATTTTTCTGTCGTGAAGTCGTAGCCAAGGCGTGATATCATGTCTGGTGTCGTTGCGACACTGGTGCACGAAATAGAATGAATGTTGTTGGTCGATTTGGGTTGGCTGTGCGTCGTCATCAGCCCCGAGCATTTGGTACAGTGCAGCGCCATCGCCCATGCCTTTGTCTCTGAGCGATTGTCATGCCTTTGTCAGGATGACGATTAGCAGCATGTCTTCGTCAACGTGAGTTACTATCATGCTAGCGTGTCGACCGTCGGGTCAGGTACCAGTGGTGCCAAAGTAGTGGGAATGGGCTTCCTCGAGGTCTCATCTTGGGATGTGCCGGGCTAGAGTCTTCCCGCGAATGGCGACAAAAGGCGCCCGTGAAAAAAAAAAAAAAAAAACCCGGAGGTAATTTTGCCAAGATGATCCCCCCACGGCAATCCCTCGTCAGCCTCGTTGTGGGATGGGCAACATCTCGATTCCATCTCACAACCGGCAACACTCCCGGGATTCCCCTCAACGGCTGGCAAGCTAGTCAACCGCGGCAGGGATGGCTGTCCTGATACTATCCTGACGGCTCTAGCTGTGGTCCGGGACCAAACTGTCGGCACTTGCGCACTGGGTCGTCTTAAAGCGCATCACTGTTTTGCCGTCAGCTCCAGCTCATCAGCCGCCAAGCCCTACAATAGACTCCTGCAACAAACCGCCTCCATTTGACACAGCCGCGTTAATAGTTAATTAATAGCCACGCCCCGAGGAGCCGGGGGGCCGACAGCGTTAGTGCAACGGCAACCGCGTAAGGACTAGTCCGTTCAGCTGAACAACAACCTGGAATAAACGGGAACCTCCAAGGGGAAACATACCTCGTAGGGAACGGGTCTGTGTGATACGATAGATCTCCTGACTGATCGGAGCAGGAACTGTTCCCCGGGCCATGACCCAGACACATGAAGCAGAGCCCCGAGACAATATTTTCCGAGAAAAAAACTTAAAGACTCGGACTGATGGTGGGATGGATGCCAGCATCTCTTTGTATTCAATTTGCCCATCACGGACCACCACCATGTACTCCCCCCGCACATTCAGCATCTTTTCCTCCAAGATGAAGGTCTTCGCGAGACCAGGAGCTGATATTTCTCTGAATGCAGCCCTGCAGCCCGACCCAACCTCGACGCGCGCCAGTGCCATGCGACTGTATCAATTTCTCGTTACTCTGCAATGGACCCCCATCACAAAAGCAACGAGCTCAGCCGCTCCGCCTATGACGGCACATAGGAGGCCCGCATCTAGGACTGGAGGGTAGAGGCAATCAAATGCACGAGCACACACACACCCTGATGCATGCCTGCTGGCGTTGCGCCCCCAGGGCTTAGGGGATTGGCTCCGGCATTTAGGAGGTGGACGCCGCGGACTCAGAGATTATGGTTCCGGGCGCGTGTGGCGCGCGGGCTGTCACTCTAGCCGGGGCAGCGACGTGTCGTTGGTGTCCAGGATAGACATTACTGGGTTCGGTGACTATGTACCTGTGCCGCAGAGCTACATGAGATGATCATTCACTCATTGGGCTCGCAATGTCAACATTCTAGCCCAAACGATTTGGCACCGTTTCGGATATTATCAACCCCTGAACACAATCCCATAACGGAGAAGAGGGGACAAGAGAATGCAGAAAAAGAAAATTCAGAATAGTCCAACAGACAGGTGGGTTGGAATTTTTAGAGCCAATCAGGACTAGCATACCAAGATCTCTTGCATTGCGAAAGGCTCAGACATCGGGCTTGGCTAGCAGATGATACGTTGGCGTCTGGTGCAGAATTTTCAGCCATTTCGTGTATTGTTCCAAGTTTCACCGCGGTGAACGTAGAGGAATCTCATTGTGTTTGAACGCTAATACGGACAGTGCCGCTCAGCTGCTGTGACGGAGTACTGGTACATTCAACGTCTCAATGAGACGACTAGACTAGGGGGACAACCCAGTCAATATAAGAAGCGCCACCACGGTCGATCGGCGCCAGGATCCTAGGCGCAGATCGTGCGCCATCGAGCTCGCGTCGCCAGGAGCATTTTTCTCATTACCGGAGCAGACCTGAGGGCTGGCCGGATATGTGCCCCGTCCTGCCAGCTTGCCCAAAGGTAATTACTAGCGGCCGCCTGGGCCACGCAGCGGCCGACCTCACCCGGCAGGGCTAATAATCCAATGCTCCATCTGATGGGTCGTGTTTCTGCTCGGGGACCTCACCGGCCAACCACTTTCTGATTTTCTCGCGCAAGGGTTTGAAGTGGGCGTTGTTAGCGCTCACTATTGTTCCCATGTCTCAAAAGCCAAGACGCTCCACGTGCTGAACGGTTTCCCCATTCACGCCGCCAGCGGGTTAGCGAATCGAGGTATCATATTTTCTGTGTGTATAGACATCCCATTTAATTCTAAGTGAAGATTCCTCACGCACAAAATTTGTGCGATGTCGGGGGGAGTAAAATGAATCCACGGCTAAAGCTGCTAAATTATGGCCGCTGCCGTTGGCGTTGGCTCCGCCTCGTAAATTGAATCCGCCATCAAGGCATGGTGTTGTACATAGCAAACTTGAGAAAGACAGCTTGAGAAACAGCGCAGCCACAAGCGCTGGTCCGTCCCGAGGATTTGGTTTGCATAAATGCTTCCCTTACTGACCCCATAGTTGACCTGAAGGAGCCCCTCATGTTCTCTTCATTTTGGTCGTGTGACACTTATCATAGTTGGGTAGTATTTTCAGTGCATATGAGTAAAGCGACAATCCGTTCCGATCTTCGTGAAACCGAGGTGGTGTTAGCGACCATTGACCCCGGTTCCCCTGGAACAAAACCAATAGTCATAGCCGCGTAATTTTTTTTTTGTTTTGCCCCAACAAGGTCTTGGAGGCCCTATATCTGGAAAAGTTGAGTCAACTTACTATTGCATCAAAGATGAAATCCATTAAAAAATCTCTTATGCACACCTCGACAACCTCGGATAAGAGGGAAATCTGCACCCATGCGACGTGGGTCGTTGGATCTGGCACGTCCATACTGCCGGGATGCGAAGAATCCATTTGGAGTTATTGACTGGGATAGCCTTGGTCGAATGGTCTCGATCCTCGGGCGGGACCCATGAAGCTCCGCCCTATGGCACGATCCCCGCCCTCTCGATGCTTAGGCCGATGTACTAACGAATGGAGTTTGCAGAAGCTTGACGTTTTCCCCCATTAGTGCTATCGCCTACTGCTCCTGGTAGGGGTAGGTATCCACCTGCGGCAGACGCCATGAGCCTGTTGGGCAACTATGCTAGTTTGGCACACGGATGGCTTGAGGCTACAGTAGCTTGTGTGATGCCCCTGGTTCCGTGGTATCTTGTTCTGGCACATGGCACCGCGTCTCGTCTGGCTGGGCCAAGATCGCCCGCCACATTTGATTGACAGGGCAGAACTCGATGCTGTCCTGCGCAAACCGCAGTATTAGAATGCAACCCCAGGGAAAGACTTTAACAAAACCCGTCATCGGATTACGCGAGACGTTTCGACTACGCCATAGTTGATCAGACACTGTAAGAAGAGACCTCTCACACGAGAGGGAACGCCGAGCGGGACCGGGGGCGAGACGCGGTAACTGTTCCATCGAAAAAATGTCTAGAGTGGTGTGCCCGTTGACCAGATTTAAGTCAGCGGAGACATTAATTGTCCCACCTGGTCGTTCCTCAGCTGGGGTCTCGGAGGTGAAGCTGGACTCGTTGTCTTGGCCAATGGACCGGTGTGTGCGAGGGCATAATTCCGTGGGTACTTGTTTGGCAGGATTGATTGGACGTACGAATACATGTTGTGCCTCGTATGGCGTAGTGCACAATGTATTGATGGAGTAGTTGAACGAGCATGGTTATTGGTTGGCTGACTGGTGACCTATCAACCGTCAGGCCAAAAGAAAGGGGCGGTAGACATATTTTCTGACCAGAAACATCGGTGAGCGACTGGACGAGACAGATGGCGGTTGCTCAGACTGACGATGATGGTTTTGAGGGTCCTCGCGAAACTCTGGAGCGAAGCTATTGATTTCGGTCGGTTCACACGGTCAAGAATCGAGTCCGGATAGCCGGCTTAGCCATGGCGCCCCAACCCCAGAAAGGGGGTTCCCGAGTGTCTCTTGGCTTTGGGCTGTGGCGGCAGCATTCCGCAGCCTCTTGACAGGGGATGGTTGAGATCAATGCACCATCTGGGAGTCCGTGTGGAGATGGTCTGTGCATCTTATGTTATACATACAGGTGGGTGTCTCTACAAATGCCCCAGCGACTTGCCTGCCTCAGGGACTTTCCGCGGTAGATCTCTTAGTCAGCTAGCCATTTCGTGTGATTTGGGTCTGGTGCGTAATGGAAAGTCCCACCCGCGCCGGGATAGTCATCACAGAGTCATCATTGAAACGACGGGCAAAGAACTTCGGTGGTTGCATGTAGGTACCCGCCTGTCTACGTGTGTAGGTAGCTGTTCACTGAGGTACCTGGTGAGGGGATTTATGAAGGTATAATCTGGCATATGTTCCACATCAACATCTTCTGCAACCTCCTGCGCGTGACGAAGTTTTTTTTTTTTTTCTATCTCCCTCGAAAACGCAGTCGAGAAACATGTGAATGACAAAGCAATCGCATCAACTGGCTTCTGGAGTTGGTTGGCCAATTTTGATGCATGGCGCCTCTGGACCATGATCTGATGGCAAAGCCGTATGTCTTCCAAGCATTAAGCATGGACCCAAATCACCGGCTCCCGCCGCCCAGGGCCCGATATCGACATGGCACGGTCTGTTGCTGCCCTTGCATGGAGGGCGGGGGATGTCGCTCCACAGGAAGATCTCCATCACCGGGCCGCATCATCAACTGTTTGACTAGGGAACCATGAAGAGGAGTCGCAGGGTCTCAATTCTCACGGGACCGTGGCATCTGGGGAAGACAACATCGAAGACAGTTGCACATGCGAAGGGTGGGAATACCTATGAATATCGCTAGATCGATTTGAAGGGATGGCAAGGGATGGCAGTGGCAGTCCCATTGGCGATGAGTTTTACAATACAAGTCAGATACAAGACCGAATATTATTGCCTTCGGGAGTGTGGCATGCAGTCCACCGTGTTATGGCGCACCCCATCCTCGCGCCCGCCGCAACCCCAGGACCATGGAAAGGCAACATGGTGGCACAAACCTCTAAGCCAGCCAGATGCGTGGCGCCGAACAAGGTTGACGGGGCAAGCAGCCATGAATGGGATGGCCCGCGTGCAACTAGCTAGCCAGGCTGGTGACAGACGAGATGGAGGGTCGAAGCGCGCCAAGGACCTGTCTATTGATATGGGTGGAGCTACATGCCCATTGTGCATCTAATTCAACTTGATGGTCAATCATTGCCTTTACTGACTGTCCATGGTATCCAGTTTGCTACCACCCAACAAACCAAAGCATTGGTGAGTCGTAGTGGTCTCTGATGGCGATCATCTTTTTACTCCCATTCCGATCACTGAATCGATTCCAATGTTGCTTTAATGGGTGATCGCCCTATCCCTGGCGGGGTGTACCATGTTCGACGCCCACTTCTAAATCGCCCAATGCCTCTCCCGCCTGGGCTAGACGAAAAAAGGATTAAGGCCAAGACAAAACTTCCGGCCTTGCTGCATGGGGGAATGTTAAACGAGCATAGCCATGTGATAAGGTCTCAGTTCAATTGCGATGCGAGGGTCTGGCGAGTGGGAGCTTCTCCAGTGCCATGAGCCAGGGATGATGGCTAATAACGCGTGCATTTTCGCAGTCGACCAAATGAATACGTAATCGACATTCAGCGATGATGGTGAGATTGCGTGTTCCAATTTTAGGAGTAATATTGAGCGACAGCTCCTATGCAACCGCCTCCCCAAGCTGCTCATTACCGGAGTTCTTGCTCGGGCATCGTATCCGAACCGTGTAACCACATTACGTCGTGACAGCTTCCGTGTCGCCACACCAATACTTTAGCCATGACCACAGAATTTGGTCCTCTTTGAGCGATGGCGACTGCCAATGGATGACCACAGCAGACACACCACGATTTGTGGGACGAACCTCAAACTAAAGCACACGTCAAGTTGCCGCCCGGCTCTTTGATTATTCGCACAATGAATGCGGAAGTGAATGACCTGGTGCCCACCCACCTCCAATAGCGTCTTCCAACACCTACCCATTTTCCATGCCAGGCCAGAGGCCACGGGCCAGGCAGGCAAGAGGGGATCACAAAGACTGGGATCGCACTACGTTTACTGAGCCATTTCTGCTCGTCACCCCCTGGTCCATGCACGCACCTCAGCTGAGTCTGGACCAGGTCTATGGCCATGCATGTTGAGTACCCACACATTGGCCTTAGACCAATGCGAACCGAAGGACGGCGATTGCAACAAGGGGGACAAGAAGGTTTGTTGGCTTCAATAAGCTAGGCGGCGTCCGACTTGTCGTGTCCCGGTGCGGCGGTTGGAGGTGTTATTGCAGGTTTGCGTCGGGCACAGACAGTGGATGGAATTGGACATTGAATGCAGCAAAGGCAATGATGTTGTTTGTGATCAGGATAGGATAGTTTGGTGCAATCAATGTTAGATTTGGCACGTCCCAAGGTATTAAGGAGAGAGGTAAGAAAAGGGTACAAAGGGCACAACATGACACTGGGGCAGGCCTACGCCAAGTTCAATATGTACTCGTATTAAATCGAACAACCACGGGCGCTGAATGGAATGTTATCCCCAAATAGTTCTTCATGATGATGTTGGATGAAACGCTCTCCAGTCGTTTGAGTGGCCTGTAAAAGATCATACGTTTGTTGGTAGACCGTTACGAAAGCTCTGGTGGCTACTGGTTGATTTGCGGGTTGCTCGCCCCGGCGCGCCAACTCCGGACGGCCAAGGCCGGGGGTGGAAGGCGGATGCCACGTCCGGCGCACCGCGAGCAGAATACGGTGCTAGTCGCGGGTGTGTGCGCTGAACTACACCTTGTCTCCCCCTTCAGCCTTCTTATGAGGAGGCGGACGCATTGATAAACGTGTCTTGCCTGTTGGTCGATGGTATTGTGCAAACGCCTGACTGTCGACAAGTCAATTCAATGACTTGGCTAGACCAACTCAGCACCAGACTACCAGGCACGCTGTGTCTAGTCTTCTGAGACGAGCTCGACTCAGAAGCAAGGCCACGCCCCAGACCCCACAATCGCTGAAGCAAACAGAATCCATCTTCTATGCCCACGACGCGTTAGATGTGGAGTACTCGTACGTAAAAGGACGTGTGCCCACGGCCGGCAGTTCGAAAAGGTTAGATGCGAGAGCAGCAACTAGCGTGTCAACTAATGCGATGGCAGACAGCTTTCAACCTCTCAGCCCTCTAACACCGGACCCAAGAAGACAGTAATTGACGGCTTGCCAAGGCTAGGTAAGAAGACATAAGCGACCATTCATGCGACATTGGAGGGCTGTGTCACAGAAGGAGGCGGTGGTCGTTGTGGTGGCTTCGGGGACCCGAGTCAATAAACTATTTTTTCTTAGGCATAGTCACATCAAAAATCGTTTACCTAGATGAGATATGGTTGCACAAATATCGCATCAATTCTAAAGGGATGGGGTCGAGACAGAAAAAATCGCATGCACAAGAAAAAAGCAAACAACAGGAAACACCTGGCGTGGACATGGACGTGGAGACTGATGGGCGGGCGATCTAGGTGGTGCGTGTGAGAGCGTGGTGTGTAGGAGCCGGGGTGTTCCATGAGCAGATCATTCCGGGCCGAGTCTATTGGAGCAAATGGGGAACAGCTGAGGTTTGGCTATGCCAGATCGAGGGGGGAAAGACAAGCAGCGGAGAGTCATGCCACAGCTGTTTTCTGGTATTGGCTCTGAGTGGACGGCGAGGGATGACACGCCCCCTCATGTGCATGAGGAAAAAGGAAATCGATAGTGAGAGTGCGTATGGGGGATTCGGCGAGCGGGCATCACAAACGAAGAGACGGTACCAGGCTGCGAGGAGCATGCTTACCGCGTTCCATCTCCCGGATACGCCGATGTGACAGCCAGACTGGGACTGGGGACGAAAACCAAATGGTCACGAGTGGGCGCGCGCATTGGAGTGCTATGCTCTTTCCATCATTTGTTCATTCCAGCCGGCCGGATGCCCTATGAATGTGTCAAAGTTCAGTCGGGCTTTGGGGGTTCGTTCCCTAGTCGGCTGGGTGGGCTCGCCGAACAGGGCGGAAGGTTGCATGTGGACAAAAGAAGTGGGAGGAGGGTGATTGCCACTCTCAAAACATGGGCTTCTGGACAAAGATAGGAGGGTCCGCGAAGAAGAATGGGGCGCCTCTTTTGGGGCGCGTTCCCAAGAGCTGGGTCGGCATGGCTGAGGCTATCTGTTGATGGCGGCGGAAGGGCTCGACAGAGCACAGAGCAGAGCAGAGCAGCCAACAAGTGCCAAGTGTGCGACAGGGCGATCCACGATGCGCGCCGGGCGCGTCTGCGTCCCAAGTCCCCTGGCTCTGCGGTTGGTCAAGTTGGTTGAGCATTCTGCGGCGGGGGGTGTGCGGCGCGCGCAGCATCGCAGCAGCTCTAGGATGGACTTTGGCGAGCAAGGACCCCGGGGACCGGGACCGGGATCAGGGGCCTCTGGTTGGCGACAGACGGGGATTCGGTGGGCGGCGAGGAGCGGAAAGATTGGAAGTGTAAGCACAGCTAAGGTGTCGTCCGCGTCTACCTTATTGTGCTGTGCACATGAACGGGGACGAGAGTCCCGAGGATCGGGCATGGTGACGAGACAGTGGAGGACCACGACGCACAGAGACTAGCCCTTCAGATTAGTCTGTCCACCATCCGTGATCGCCATTTGGCTTTTTCCCTTGATCCTGATCCCGATCCCAATCCCCAGTTGTGCGTTGGAGCGGGTCCCAGCACTCGAATCGCAACATGCAAATGAAATTTCGAGGCAGCAGCCCGCTCTGCGCATCTGGGGAATATCACAGGGGGAGCCCGTCTAGGTGGTCCAGCCCGAGGCCGTCTGCTGGGAGCGCACCCCCCTGGCCCTCGCAGATGTCCAGGTCCCTGTCGTTGCAGCGCAGCATGCAGCCCAGCTTGCTCTGGGCAAACGGGTGTTGGGCTGGAGACGGGGATCAGGGGCGCAAAATTTTCGAGAGGTGGTTGTGCTGGCCTCTTTTCAATTTTTTTTTTTCTTCTTTCCTTTTCAGATCCTTCCGATGAAAGGGTCGCCATATGCAAATTCCTCGCGCAATCTCGCATTTCTCATCGTCTGTAGATGTGTCCATCCTCACTTATCCTACTCTGCCTGCATAAGTGCTAGGTCCGTCGCCCACGCCTCCCCCTTCACCACTTGGCCCTACCCCCAAAGTCTCCAATCTTGTTTGCTCGTATCTCACGTCCCAATCTGACTCGGCGGCATCCAATCTGACCCAGCTTCCCGATGGAACCCTTCCCACGAGCTGTCGCCGGACATGGGTGGCAGCGGACCCTTGGGGCTGAGCACCCGCCAACAGCATGCTCCGAGACAAGAGGGAGAGGGGAAACGGCCATGGGAAAACTGGATCCTGGTCTGAGATGGGAGGGCAAAAGAGGAGAAGAAAAAATAAACCTACAGCCTGGTGCGTCTTGTATTACGCTTTGCGATTATGAAATTCTCATGCTTAATGTGCAAATGCATGGGGGGTTTGGCTCTGGCAAGGGAAAGTAAAATAATGGTAATATTAAATGAACCCAAAAAAAGAAGCATCGGTTATCCCAGGGACTTGGGTTTCTGTGGAGGCGTAGGGATATCGACATGGGAGAGAGGAATGGTCCTGAGCCTTTTGTTTCTTTTCCTTTGTCGCCCTGGTTTCCCGCATCCATTTGTTTGACATCTCGTTGGCGCAATGCGTTTTCTATGTTCCCTCCATTTCCGCGTTGGCCAAGAGCAATCAACTATTTCACCGCTAGCGATCCAAGTTCATATGTGCTTCTTCTAAGTAAGTTATTGTGCACGCAGGAGAGAGTCAGTGTCTGAAGGTCTCCGGTTCCGGTTACATGTTCTCTATTCCCCGGGGCTGAGGAGCGGAACTGGTCAATGTCTCTCTCATGCTTCCGCAGTCTTTCTTTCCACCATATTTTATTTTCCCCTAACATGACACATTGACACACATCAGTCTTACCGACTACCCACTGCACTATCTCCGAGCTACCCGTCGGGTGTCTCTTTTTTTGGTCACTGGCTGTCATTCTCTGCTCCAAGACAAGACAAAGCTGGCCAGGTGCCGTATAAACAACGTGTGTAGCTGGACTGTACAGCACGTTGCCCACTTGGTGGGCACGGGCGACACCACTGTGCAGGAGGCCATGTTCTTTGAATACTGCAACTGACTGGCTTGGGACATCATGACTGGCCTCTCGAAGCGAGTTCTTGGCCCCCCTGCTGACTTGTCCGCTGCCGTGGATTCACAGTCAGCGTGAGCTTATCGATCCCTCTGAGACGCAGGACCGTCCAGAAGGAGTAACTAGAATTCCCTAGTCTGGACGTTGGCAGAAAAAGAAAGAGAAAGAAGGGGGAAAAAGGAAAAAAACTTCGATTAGACGGGGGAGGCTGAGGTCCGCGAGGTTATGCCCAACGCATGGCGCCTTTCTGGGTTCTAGATGTATCACATTTTTCCAATGATCTGAACTCACCGTCCACGTACGCACGCGTATGCGCACTAGACCGACACACTCGACCTCCAAAATACTCCCACCCTGATCAATCGTAAGAGACATCGGCCGTGGCAATGTCGTTGGGACGCCTCGACACCGTCCCGTTGCACAGTAGCACGCCCTCCCCATGTGGGAAGGGGAGAAGCAAGTGTCCAGCCTCCCGGGTCTCCCGCCACAGCGAGAAAAGACAATCGAACAGGTCCAGCATGACTTTGTGTTGACTAGGATATGCGTGTTTCAACTCAGTTGCCATTGCTTTTTGCGCGTGCAAAGAGCTCGTGCAGAGGCAAGACCCCCAGCCTGTCAGCCAGCGAGCCAGTCACTCAGTCCAGCCAAGACGGCCGCTCATCCATCCAGCCAACCTGGGCAGGTTTTGATGACCCATGACACACCACCACCACTACCACCACCACCACCACTACCCAGCCCAATCTAGCAGAGCACAGAGCACGCAGCGCAGCGCAGGTTCAAAGGCATAGTAGGCAAACGAATGGAGACCCAGGCGGACCCAGACCATGCAGGGCCCCAAAAACCCGAGACCCAGACCAAGCCAGACCCAGGAGACGAAGAAAAAGAAACGAGGCGTGGGAGTGATTTGCGTGCCGTCGGCTGTAAGGCGTCCTGGGCTCCCACGCACGCCCCGGTTCCCGATCTGGCCCAGCCACGCAGCTGGAGAGGTGCAGGGACTTGGGAAGGAGAAAAAAAAAAGATGGAGGTTTTTTCGAGGATGGGTATGAGCACGAGCATTGGACATGGGGGTAAAAAGGGAACTTGTCACTCTCCCGCGCACATGCGGCCCACAGTGAACAAGATTGATGTGTAAGAGCACACACTCAAGACGGAGAGGCGACTGCCACATCCGGCTGTCGCTGCTTTGCTCAACCCATCCACAACACAGATCAGTTGTCAATGTGCTCAGTCAGGCCATGTACATCGATTGACCTTTGCGGCCGCTCATCTTCCCCCTTCCCCTTGGGCTGGTGGGTTGTGTTTACTTTGTTCTATTTGGTCTCATCCACACCTATTCTCGTCTACTCGTGTTCTCGTTTCTCTAGGACTAATAGCTCGACGGATGCTCGCGCGCTCTCGCCGCTCTCGCGTGCACGGCATAGGCCCACGCCCCTCCGGAATCGAATTGCACATCCCGTCCACCTCAGACGCTTCCATCCACTCAGTCGCCTTGTCACACATCCATCCCATGCTATCCCATCGCATCCATTCCCCTCCCCTCCTCGCCGGTTCCAGCCCCGGCGCCTTGGTGGGTGGGATAATGCACAAAGAGAAGCAGGAGAAGAATTGATAGGGCCATTCGCTGGACCCAGCGTCTGCTGCCGGATGCCGCATATTGCTTCAGCGCTGGGCCTTGCCGCTTGCGCTGCTCCTCCAGACTCCCCTCTGCTCCACACCCATCGCCTTTTTGCAGCCGCCGTCTTCTCACCCATCCTGTCTTCCTGATCAGGCTTGGCTGAGGTGGATGTGCAGAGCGCCGTACAGGTACGTACAGCACAGGATTGTGCATGCTCACTTTCCTCTCGTGTCCTCGACGCCGGTGCCATCTGCTGAGCAGAAAGCTGCACGCCCCGGCTCAGCAGCTGGGTCCATAATCCTTCAGCCCTTCCGAACTAGTCGATTTGGCGTCTGGCGCCTTGGCCTAGAGATCCCGTCCCAGCAGGGTCCCAGGGATGCGCTAACTCAAAAGGACGCCAAGAAGTGCTACACCCCGGGGCCTGGGTGTGACACTATATCGGAGGGCGTGCATGTGGACCCGCGGGCAGGGGTGGAGAGGATGGCGCCCCGGGTGTGCGCAAGGGTTTAGGGGAGTGGGAGGCCACAGTGGGGTAGTGGGAGTGGGAATGGCAGCTGGACCTGGGACTAGGTCGGTCCAGCTGCTAAAAAACCGATGGGAGTGTGCTTGTAAGAAAGCAGAGCCCTCTGTATTAGGGCCCTGGGGCAGCCCTGGAAGAGGCCCCAAAAAGATATACATATTGCGCCAAAGACGCCAAAGGGCGCCACTTGGGACAGCAAACCTTATTGAGTCCTCTGCTCGACGACGGGAGATCCAAAACCACAGAGGCCCCCATCCAAACCCATTCATTCCTCGACCCAGGAGCATCGTGACTTTGCGACTCTTTCCTTCTTCTATACCCTCTCTCCCCGACCAGACCGGACTCGACTGGACTCTCCTTGCACCTTCTTTTTTGACTTTGAGCTTGTCCTTTCCAGAACCCGGGTTCCCCAGAGAGACGCCGATCGACGACGCCTCGTCTTCTTGCTCTTTGCCCGTGTATAATAGAAGAAGCTTTGCGATCCCCGTCTCACCCCGAAGCCCTGGTGTGGTGGTTGCCGTCATCAACCCCTCTCGACGACCTCCAGCTCCTCCAGAAACGCCTTTCCCGGAAGCCATCGCCGCCATTCTCGCCTTGGGCCGCCGCCGCCAACAAACCCCAGACTTGAACCTCCGGATTACATATTTTTACTCCAGCATCTTGTTCTCTCAGACCCGTTGGCCATTTTTCACGCTGCATTGGCAGTTACCACACGGTCTCCTGGCTCTAGACGACTCGACGTCGTGCTGAATAGACGACGCTTCAAACCCCGCCTACACCACCACAGCACACCATCACCCATATTCTATCCTCTTACCCGTACCCTCACCAGCCTGGCCTCGCAAGAAGCACTTCACCCCAGCAAAAAAGAAGAAAAAAGGACCGCCAACCGCGATTGAGAAGGGGCAGCAGCAGCATCATCACGCAGAAATCACATAGTGGCATCCCGCAAGTAACACGATCACATCACAACACCCTGGTGCGCATTTGCCATGGAGGCGGCCACCAGTTTCTCATCGCGCCGCCCTGCAGCAGGTGCCTTGCCTGCATTCTCTCTGCCTCCTCCCACCGCAGATGTTCCAAGTATGGCCAAATATCCCCTGTACCCTCCCCTTCCGGGCGACGCCCACGAGCCCTACCACAACTCCCTCGAATCGCCCCCGACTGGGCTTCCCTATCCGCCATCATATCTTCCCCTACCCGGCCCCCTCCCCGAAAGTCGCCGTTCGTCTTCTCCCAGTGTTCTGACCCCTTCGCCAGGAGCCAGCGACGGTCTGAGCCCTAGCCTCTCCAGCGTCAACACGGGCAGCTCTCAGGGCTCCCAGGCGCCTGCCGGCATGCAGTACTCGTATGGCGGCCACGTCCACGGTTCATGGCCCACGCCCGGAAACTCTTCGTATACCGTCAGCTCCGCGGCTCCAGCCCAACCCTCCATTGGCCAGCACTTTGGTGGACGACCTTCCATGTACAGCCAGCCCGGCAGCATGCAGCACTTCAGCCATCCACGAAGCTCCCAGTCCCCCGCCACTGGAGGTGAAGGCCTTCCTCCTCCTCCCTACGGCGAAGTTCAGCATCCTTTCCAGACACCTCTTTCAAGCGGAGGTTCCGGTGGCCAGACAACCCCATCAGGCCTCTCTTCAGCTCCTCAACCACCACAGAGTGCCATCCTGAGCTCTCAGAATCCGATTTCCACGCAACCTCCAACCCCCTCCAGTGCATCGGCCCACGTCGATTCATATACGCACACACGACCTCCCAGCACCCCGAGCTACTATACAGCTTCGTCCACCCCCCAGCAGTCCAGCTTTCCATCCTACGCTCCCCAGCCTTCTCCCACTCAACACTCACCCACCAGCCAAGGCCCTGTTTCGAGAGGTCTGGGATCGCTCTCGGGCCAGCCTCAGGGACCAGCCATGGCACCCCCTGCTCCCTACCGCCCCTATCCCTACCAACAGCTACCAACAATGGGGGGATCTGTCATGTCGAATATCCACCAGCCCGGAGCTCAGATGTCGATGATTCCTGGCATGGGAGTCCAGTATGGTCACCCGATGATGTACGGTCATGGGCAACCTACTCCCCAATCTGAACGACCTTTCAAGTGCGACCAATGTGTGCAGTCCTTCAGCCGAAACCACGATTTGAAACGACACAAGCGAATCCATCTGGCAGTCAAGCCATTCCCCTGCACTTTCTGCAGCAAGAGCTTCTCACGAAAAGATGCACTCAAGGTAGGAACACTCTCGAGACATGCAGTCGCAAAATCCGTTGGTGGTTTGCTAACATGAAACAGAGGCACCGACTAGTCAAGGGCTGCGAGGGCAAGACCAGCGAGGGTGCTAACAGCACCGACGGCAACGGAACGGAGCGAGGAACGGAGGGAGATGACGCTACAGAGCTGAAGAAGGAGCAGCCATGAACATAATTTGAAGACGCGGGATCATCGACGATATCCGGCCACGGACACGACCTCGTAATACGTGAACACGGGGAACATGTAAAGGATCCTTGGAGATTACAAGAGAAGGTGTGCCGAGGCCCGGAAGGCGATACCTTACGCGATACATAACACCATCCACTACTATTGCAAGCAACAACGAACTCGGACGTGTTAAAAAGGCGAAAGGGCGCAAACGGGAAGGGAAGATCTTTTTTGGATTATCGGCGTATGGGAATTAGTTGGACATATTCAGTGGAAGTCCTTGTATGGACTAAAGCTCTCTCGCTTTTCCTTTTTTTCTATTTTAACTTGTGAATCGACTTCATCACACGGACTAGGGAAATTCACAGGGATTGGGTTTTTTTTTCTGGTAAAGGGAATTTGGAAGTGCATCTTCAAGAGGGATCGGTTTCGTTACCACGGACAGTGGGGAAGGCCACGGTTGGGGATGGGATCGGAAGCCGATGATCGGCACCAGCAGGAACTTGTGGGATTAATTGTGGGATATGAATTTGGCATGGTCTAGACGGGCATTGGGGTTCTACGAACCGGATTTGATATTGGACTTGTTTTATCGTCTACCCCCTTTACTTCGATGTACTCTTATCTGTAGCCATTTCTTGGGAGGCTCAAACAGAAGACAAGATTCGGACACGAACCAACCACCAGATGCAGAACCAGCCCCAGGATCAAGGTGAAGCCCCATGCGTGACCCGTGAGACGTGAGGCTCGACTCAACAGGGCCCAAGCAAGGCGCGAGTCGTGAGAGACAGGCTATGTGGGCTTGGACCCTTGGGGACAGGGACGTTTTAGGAACGAGCCATGGGTTGATGAGACGGGCATGACACAGCGACGAGCACGAGCCAGGACTGGAAGACAAATTCTAGCGTAGTAGTTTTTTTTATTTTATGTTTTGTGCTGTTACGCTTAGTGGCATTTACTCCTGTTCTGGTGCGGAGTATGAAAAAGGGAGATCGAGATGCATGCCGTGTATAGGTAGCTAACGTCGTTTTTAACATGAGAGGGTCCAAGTCTTGAATGCTATCGGAGGGGCGATCGCCCAAGATTGACAAGCTGGATCGAATAGCAAAAAAAAAAAAAAAAA
>NAGG01000487.1:0-86198 GCA_003031705.1 Calonectria naviculata
GTAGGGGGGGAGGCATGGGGGGGGGGTTTAGAAGCAGGGAAATACAAGGCCGGCACCTGGAACTACTCACGCGGGAGAGGGAGGAGAGGACCACATTAGCCGAGCCAGATCTTGTCTCAAAGGGTTGACGATGTGGCGCGGTGGTTGCTGAAGCCGAGGTCCACCTGTTCGGCTCCGTGAGGCGTGGGCTTCGGGCCGCTAATGGAGACGCGGGGTGGGCGGGGAGGGCCGCAGGCGATAAGCGGACGTGGCAGGCCAGTCATTGACATTTGTTAACTGCTTCTTCGGTCTCTTTTATTATTTTATTGGCATCGGCATGTGTATTTTAAACGGTTTTCCTTGATTTGTAGCCTTGCGAACACTTGAATCCTATCCAAGGTGCGTGAGGTTGCGCGCTTACTTGCTTCTAATTGTCCAACCCCCTCCTTGTGTTGTTCCTATGTACTATAACCATACCGGAGAAGTACCCTTTTTGAGCCATTCATAAGAACATTTCAATCCATTTTTCTTAATTTACCTCTTTAGCAGTAGTTATCACGATGATATCCATTGTAAATACGTGGAGTGGTGGCTCCAATAATTAATTTATTGATGTGTGCTTCGTAGCATCAAACCTCCGGATGGGTTAGCGCCGTTATGTTCGAAATCCCGGGTCCATACAAGCGAGTGCAATGACTAGTTAGATGAGAGTCCAAGTAATTTATGAGATTTTAGGTTGATGAAGAATAAATTAACAAGTTGGACCAATCTCCCGTAGAAAATTTTGTATTACTTCGAGGTTTCCAGAACCTCAAGTGCTGGAGACTTGAGCGTTGGCATACATCCCATTTCGTTTCTGCCAACAAACTAATACTAATTATTCATAACAAATACAGTAAATCACCACCATTAAATTTAGCCAACATCAAACGCGTTCACAGGGCGGAATGCTCGCGAGTGTAGTTCTGATTATACTATGATGAGCACATAAAGACAACTACCCTATAGCTAGACCCACCCGCTGAGAGTGACGTTTAGGAATAATTTGCCTTTTACGATAAAAATGATTGGCTACTGATTCGTATTTTTGGTATTGTTTCTCTGGAATTTTAGTCTCTTCCTTTACTAGTCGAGAACCTGGTTCATCAATGTTGGGGATGGTGAAAACGTGGATGACAAGGGAAATGTGTGCTTGGTCAGGGCTTGACTGCCTGCTAATGGTGTCGTTATTGGGTGGTTGCGCCTGAGGGCTATGATCCGTGGCTCCACCTGTGGAGACAGGGCCAGTTTGGCTGTTGTAGGATGTTCTGAGGGGAACGCCGAGATTCCTGCTAGAAAGCAGCGTCGAATGCTTGCGATTGAAGCAGATGCGGATCGGGGTCATCGAGGAGTGAAATAACCGTGATCTTGTTCTATGAATCTATATAATAATTTTACGCAATTTTTTTTTTCCACTTACACCTTACTTTCTCAACTGGCTTTTCATCCTTTCATTCACACGGCGCAGGCAAGTTAGCGTGTGGTTTGTCGAACTTCCCGATAAGCCTTATCGTCACGTGGTGGCCACTCGCTTCCCATAGGGTTTCTCACCCCACAGATGGGAAAATTTCCTGAAAAGCTCTTGTTCACGACGGCATCTTGAGACTCGGCACGGATTTCTTACGAAGTAACGCCACACACACTCCGAAACAATGGCCAAGAACTCGTAAGTACATCACAGCCATCTCCAACTGCATCGCGATATCTGCCATTTCTGCCTCGGGACGGTTGCTACTCGACGCTGCATTTCGAGTCTTGCTCGTGTTGGTGGGGGACGAAATTCGACTGCGCACGAAACGACGAAATCACCCAGAGTGACGACCTCTGTGAACGACTCTACCCAATCGACAACGCCGCATATTTTTTCTCACCACCTACACCATTTTGATCCTGGTGTCCGAAATCGACAACACTGGCAATGGCGAGGCTAATTCGCAACGTCCCGGCTCAGATCTGGCAGATTTCCGCGACATGACCGTCTTGAGACAAAAAGCCTTGCAAGATCGCAGACTGACATGACCCGTTCAGGCGTGGTGCCCCTGGTGGCAAGCTTAAGATGACCCTCGGTCTCCCTGTGTACGTCGCCTCGAAACCCCTCCGAAACGATCTCTCGAACCCGGTCCAACTAACTGGTGCTACAGCGGTGCCGTCATGAACTGCTGTGACAACTCCGGCGCCCGAAACCTGTACATCATCGCCGTCAAGGGTTTCGGTGCTCGCCTGAACCGATTGCCCGCTGGTGGTGTCGGTGACATGGTCATGGCCACCGTCAAGAAGGGAAAGCCTGAGCTCCGAAAGAAGGTCCACCCCGCCATTATCGTCCGCCAGTCCAAGCCCTGGAAGCGATTTGACGGTGTCTTCCTCTACTTCGAGGACAACGCTGGTGTTGTACGTGGAATTCTTTGTCCCTTAGCGTCATGATTTCGATCATCTGGTGGTGGTGCGGAGCGTCGGACATGAGGTTCCGGCGCTTCTGCCCTGGCACAGGATGTCTCGAAACGGCGCAAACTTGCAGTGGAACTTGAGCTGACTCTAAATTTTGCAGATTGTCAACGCCAAGGGTGAGATGAAGGGTTCCGCCATCACTGGCCCCGTCGGTAAGGAGGCTGCTGAGCTCTGGCCCGTAAGTTCAACCCCACCATGCTTGCCCAGGTGCTCGACAGGATCTAACTCGTCTCTCAGCGTATTGCCAGCAACTCTGGTGTTGTGATGTAAAGTGCTTTGGGTAGGGAAAGACAAAAGGCGTGGTTCTGTCCCGATGCGATCAAATAGAGCGCGAAGGCCCCTTCTTCCTTAAATTCGGGGATTTGGCGGAATGGGAAGTTAGTCGCTGGATTGGCAGGCTCTGCATTTCGGTTGCGGCGTGTAAGGATGATTCATACCAGGCATCACATCAAGGACAAAACAAAATCACTTCAAATGTTCTTGTGTCTTCCGTTTCCCATGCGTTGTGTAAATGATCGTGTATAACTCAGCTTAAACGGACCCATCCTGCTCCGGCGGCCCAGTTTACAACGGCCCCTCCCCAAAAAGGCGCAACTGCTTGGTTACAAAACACAACCTAACCGGGCAGGGTTTACGCAAATGTGCGGTGACGGATCATTCCTGCACAACAGACGCCGCTAACCTGGGCAGTAAGTGAAGAAATTTGTCGATTTTCCCGAATTGTCCTCGCCTGCCGCTATTAATAACGCCCTGCTTTTCGTCATATCCTCCTTGCCTTGATTAGGAAGTTTGGCAACCGCTGGGATTGGCCAGACTGGAACTGGTCTTGTCCCAACTGGGCAGTGCTGGGGTTCTTGTTCTGTGGGAATAAAAGTACATGTCGCATATGGTGCGGACCCCTAGCGACCATGGGATTTTAGCACATTGTTTATTAGTTTAATGTTTTCAAATTTCGGTCCGGGCTTGATGTGAACGAGGACTGGGTCTGACATTGCAGAGACCTTTACTGAGTCACAACTTGTCGAAGTCACCATGTCTTAGTCCGATCACCGATCAAGTAAACAATTTAGGGCGGATCAATATTGAATTATGAGAAATATGTATCGGTGAATATCGAATGGTCTCCGTGCCTGCTGAGTACACACTTGTCTGATCCTGTCCCTTGAGGTTCAGACCACACCCCCCGAAGCCGAATGCCGTTATGTATGCCAAAGCGAAGAGCACGCACAAAGAAATAGCAATGAGCAGGACAAAAGAAAGAAAAACGGCAAGAAAGACGATCTACTGTACAGGCACGCGAAACATCCAAAACCCTCTGAATATCCATAGTATACAGAGCGGCCGTATGTACTGTCCCCCGTTTCATTGATATGGTTGTTACATAGAGCGTATAAGAGGTGCACTTCCCCCAGAGCCCATGACCCCCTTTTCCTGTAATGCTTGCAAAAATCTCGTGAGAGATGTGACGAAAACTAAAACCAAAAATACCCGAGAAAGACAGTCGTAATGCAATAGAGATGACGTCGACCACTGATGAGGCCTTCTACTCTCACATCTGGGGATAGGGGTACCCCATGTTGGGCGCCCCATGAACATAAGGCGGATTGCCTCCCTGGTGCATAGGGTGCTGCTGCTGCTGCTGCTGCTGCGGGTGCTGCTGGTGAAATTGCTGATGGGGCTGGTGCGGCGGCTGCTGCTGTAGGTGAAGCGGATGGTGTGGGTGCGGGTGCTGGTGAGGCTGTTGCATCTGCATAGCAGCCTCCTTCTTTGCAGCACCTTTGCCCTTGGGCTTGGGAGCAATGATGCCCAGCTTTTGCTCTGCAGCTGCTTGGGCCGCCTTCTTCGCGGCAAGCGTCGCCTTTCGCTTCTCAACGGCGCCAGCCATGTTGCCGTTTGCCCATCGGTCTGCATATCGTTAGTCTGTTGTCTGCAAGTGCTTATTAGGTTGGGGGTACGTACTCTTCATAGAGGCTGACATCTTTTCTGACTTTGTCATTGACTTGTAGTCCTTCTGGGGGTCCTTCTGAGGCTCCTCTGCATCCTCAGTTGGGTTGCCGTTTCGGCCATCCGATCGCACAACCTTGATCTTCTGAACCTTGCGGCTGTTGGGCGTTTGCGACGGCTCAGAGGCGGGGGCAGTGGACGAGGCTGCAGGAGTCTCGTTGACAACTCCTACGGGTTTAGATCGCTTGCCCCTCTTCTTTGGAGGTGCTTGAGAAGTCTCTTCGCTACCATCAGGATCTTCACGGAACCGCTTTTGGCGCTTGGGTCGGAAGGAATACGAAGATTCAGCGGTGTGCGACGACTCCTCCGACGAAGCTGTAGAGGGCCGGGAGTCTCCGTTGTCCGTAATGGCAGAGGAAGGTTCGCTTAGATTCTTGCCTTTGGGAATCTTGAGCGTCAGCAGATGCCTGCGAGGCTGCTTTAGTTCTGGTTCGGGCTCGTCATCGACAAAATCATTAGGATCGACCTCTTCATATCTAACAGCCGGGCGTCCACGTCCTCTCCTAGTAGGCTTTGTGGGCTCGTCGTTGAGCATGGAATCATCTTCATCTTGATCAATAAGTGTCTCTTCCACAATGCTGGGAACTCCCGATTTCCCTCGTGGACCGCGTCGACGTCTGGTCTTTGGAAGCCCCGACTCGCCATCGGAGCCCATGTCGGTGTTGAAGCTGGCGTTGGGGTTGGATTGAACCTCGTCATCAGCATTCTTTCTTCTGCGACCCCGAGTTGGCACAGGAGTCGAACTGCGGCTGACGTCCTGCATAGTTGGGTCGAAAAGCTGCACAGGTTTCCGCTGCCTCTTGCCGACCACCTCATCGGTCTCGGTGGCCTTGGCAGTCTGTCTTGGCTGATTGCGCAACGAACGTCCACGAGTCATGATTCCAACCTGCTGCGTTTCGGGGTTCTGTCGTCCAATCTTAGATGGATGAGGGTCGTATTCAAAACCGTACGTAGCGGCCATGATGCGATCTTGGCTTTGGAGGTAACGGGTTTCGTTCATACCCTCACGCTCCTTAGCCTTGTAGCCCTTGACGCCAAAATCGGGTTCCTCGTAATTGATGCCATGTTGGTGCAAATTTCGAGTTCGAGATTCGTATTTGGTGTCAGCGGCTCGTCGCCGCAGAGAGTTTTCATAATCATCGACGACTTTGCCAAGACCAGTCCATTCATGCTGCCATTGGACCAGCGAAACGTTAATAGCTTCTAGAATCTCATACAGCTCGGTAGTAGACATGTCTTCGTAGTTTTCGATAGCTGATATGTATTCTTCGGGGTCACGAAGCTTGCGGTACTTGAAGAACCGCCGGCTCTCTGGCGGTTCCTGGGACTCCGAAACATCAGCTTCATCGGGATCATCACCTGCAGGAGCAGGCGAATTGAAGGCCGTAGGGTCTGCAGACTCTGGGACCGGCGAGCCTCGGGTGGGAGTGTTGAGGGCAGGCGTAGGTGCTTCGGGAGCCACAGCGTCTGCGTTGTCATCATTGTCCTCCACCATTGGTTCCATTTCAATGCCTTCCCGGTCATTGTCCTTGCTTTCAGGTGTTGGCTCATCAGCAGCGATATCATCTTCGAGACGACCTTTCCTTTCGGGATATAGTACGAACTCTCCATCGACGTAGGGGGTCAGGTGGGCCCAACGACCCTCAGGTGTAGGCTGTGGTTTGAACACATTTGGTCGGAGAGGCGCTGCTTTTCGAGGACTTGACTTAGGTTCTGGCTGTGTAGAAGGAAGCGAGTCTTTGGTGTCGACGGGCAATGAAGGTGTTGGCGTACTAATTTCAGCTGGGCTTGACAAACGTGGCTGCTCTTCCTTGGCGGTGGTGGGTGGCTGAGATGATCCCGATGGTTCGAGTGTCGTGGGGAGTTGAGTTGGTGAATTCGCTGACTCATCAATCTTCGGCTCATCCTTTGATATTGTAGCGCTCTGCTCTACATTCTCGATACTTGGTTTGGGAGAGCTAGGAACGTCGCTTGTTTCTGGAATATGCGAGTTAAGGACCTCATGGTGAGGTTCCTCTACTGTCTGAGGCTCAGAAATAGCTTCGGTCATCTCAATGTCCTTGGGAGGTTGTTCAATGGGGTCAACTTCCATCTTGTCTTCATTGCTGACATGGAGAGGAGACGCTGGGGCTTCATTGCTCGGCTCAACCTCCACTTCTTTTTTCATAACCTTGGGAGATTCGGGCTCTTCCCGAACAACAGGCTCAGGGCTGGGCTTAGTGTTGCCATTTACTGGTTGTTCGATTGATGACTCTGTGGGTTCGCTGGCGGATGGTTGCGGCTCGGCAACAGTCTCAGTGGCCGGGATAGGAGCAGAAGAAATCTCTTTGTCGGATTCAATAGCAGGGGGAGGCGTTGGAGCTCGAAGAGTAACCTCAGGTTTTGGTTCCACTTTTTCGGGCTCGTTTGGCTGCTGCTCTGCAGGTTGCTCGACAGTTTTGTCTTGAGACACCTTTGGCTCCGTTGATTCTGTTGGCTCTTTTGCCTCTACTAGTTCCGTAGGCTCCTGTATCTTTGCTGGTTCTGTAGGTTCTTTAGGCTCTTTTGACTCCCTTGGTTCCGTTGGCTCTTCTGGCTCAGTTGGTTGTTTTGGCTCACTTAGCGCCTTTGGCTCCGTTGAAGTTGTTGGCTCTATTGGCTTTGCAAGTTCTGTTGGCCCTGTGGGCTCTTCTGAATCTTTTCGCTCTTTTGGCTCCTTTGAAAAGAAGTCTGAGACAGTGCTTTGGCGGAATTGAATACTCTTAATGGTTGGGCGGCTTTGGCGGTTGTTGTCAGATGGTGGGGCCACAGGATCAGACTTTGGAGGTGATTTGGCCGAACGAGGCGATGATGTATTTGACCAGCTGTGTTCGTGTAAATCCGATTCATCAACGTCAGAGAAAGAAACGCCAACTTCAATGGTGTCTTGCACATCATTGTCGTCATCTTCCATGGCCTCACGGTACGCCTCCTCGCGGTATGCCTTCATCTCACTCGACTTACGAGAGGGGTTTCTCCGACGAGTGGACGGCGTATCGGCACCCATGGAAGCACCTCTCCTCTTTGAATCAGTGCTGTAAACGTCTTCAGTGTCAAAATTGACGTCAGGCCTGCGTTTTCTGCCGCGGACCGATGAGCTGGAGTTGGGGACGACGACGTCGTCATCAATATGTTCAAACGTGTAATCCACGCGCGCACGCTTTCTGAGGCTGTGACCACCCTTCTTAGGGCCGTCCTCATCATCCTCAGCGTGATGGTAGTTGTCCATGGCTGAAGAGCGCTTCCTCAGACCGAGACCACGACTGGGGCCGGGAGGTGAGAATGTAAAAGCGCGTTGAAGGGGTTTTGCTGAGCGGCGGCCACCACCGGCACCACTTGGGGTGGACTGGGGCGTGATGTTAATATGATTGGCCACAGGGCTCGTGGATGAATTGAGCTCAAATGAGGCCTCTGAAGCAGAAGCAGGAGATGCAGAGCCTCCCAGGGTACGACGACGGTGAGTTGTGCGGCGCGACCGATCCATAGTCAGCCGAGACTGACAGAGGCTGGGAAGTACAGCAACGACGTGTAGCGGCCAGCCAGACCCGCCCGTAGCGTCATGCGATGGAGAAACACGGTGCGCACAAAAAGGAGAGGATTGGGAAGTAAAGAATCAATGGGGGGATCGGGTGCAAATGGGAGCCCGCGTGGTGAAGGGGTGGTGAGGTGAGTGTAAGAAGGGACTGAGGGCAAGGTGAGGCGTGTTTGAGTGAGCCAGGGCAGCGAAAGAATTTTGAGACGGGGGTCAAATGCAGATGCAACGAGCAAGAGAGAAAGAGCAGTTCAGGTGGCAGAGGAAATACCAGCCCCTGCAAGAAGCCCGCGATGATGCCCAGACCCAAATAACAGAGACGCTGTGATGGGCCGTCTCGTTGGCTTGAATGTGGTCGCCGTCGATTTTCTCGAGGTGTCGTGGTTCGAATAAGCCAAGGCCTGCCTCGCCGTATTAGCTGTCCGCGCTCTCGACCAATGGCCTGGGCTTGCTGGTACGTACCGTTGGCACCTTCCCCCCGGCCATGACCATTCTCCGGGGTTCCTCCGCCGGGCAACGCTGGCCAATTGCGTGCACGAGAACGGGAAGAAAAGGCGCTAGTCCACCTTGGGTCATGCGCGACTGCTTTGCTGGATCTCACTGGCCGCTGGACACTACTACTACTGGAACACAGGTGTGCCGGGCACCTATCCGGCGGTCGATTTACAGGTGCACTGCATTTGCGATTCTGGGCACGGAAGGGAGGACGGAAACCTGGAGGACAGGAGTGATGGGAATGGCAGTGCGTGGTGTGTACAGTGTACATGCCTGGCCAAGGCAAATCTCCATCGTGGGTAAATCTCCGTGAGTCTCTCTACCTAAGGTACTTAGCGAGGTACCCTTTTAGGTACATCCCAAGGTACCCATTACCCATCGCCTCCACATGCGCGGCGACGCAACCATTCAATGCATCGACTTACAGTCAGATGGTTTGGCCGAATAGCTGCGACCTATTTATTGATTGTTGGGAGAAGCACAGCAATCTGTGACATGTCAATCAGCATATGCACAAACAAGCCCAAAACTCTAATTATGCGTGCGACTCTCACGTCTGTTTGTATTTATAGACAGCTCCTGATTTACCCCTCCTAGAGTGCAGGCCATTGCCCGTTGCTACCCTTGCCGCTTTGCTGAACCTGTGCCTCCCTAGACTCCCTGGCCGTGCCTGGGCCAAACGCTCTTCTGACGATTACCTTGCACTTTCAAGACACGCAACTCCATCATCTCAATACACTGTACCAGACACAAGACATCATTTGGCCGCACGCCCACTTTTCTGCACTGACAACGCCGTCGTTTCGCAACTTGTTGGCCATCGTTGTCTGCCCCCGCGCATTCACCGACCATGGCTTCCAAGAAGACCAAGGCCGCCGCCGCTGCGGCTGACGACAACCTCGATGAGCTCTTCTCTGGCATCACCAATGAGCCTAAGCCTAAGAAGTCCAGCCTCAAGTCCAAGCCCCCCTCTGCCGCTTCCAAGGCAATTGCCGACAAAGACATTCTTGCCGACCTCGAGTCTGAGCTGGCCTCCGAACAGCCTTCCCGCCCACACACACCCCGAGTCAAGGATGTCGCCGCCAGACGTTCGACTGCGACGCCCCCCGCTGTCGAAGACAAGACCACGGTCGGCCGCAAGTCCACCGACAGTGCAAGAAGCCTGAGGGCCACCCTGACACCCAGCGCTACGAGCTCCGAGGCCCAGGAGCCCGAGAAGAAGACCATCGTGGAGCCTGTCGCTGAAGAGCCCGCTCAGTCTGGTGGTGGATGGTGGGGCGGTTTCTTGTCGACAGCCTCTGCTGCCATGAAGCAGGCCGAAGCCGCCGTCACCCAGATCCAACAGACTGAGGAGGCAAAGAAGTGGACAGAGCAGGTCAAGGGACTTTCTGGCGGACTTGGCGGGCTTGACGTCAATGCTCTGCGAAACTACGGTTTGTGACACTGCTTGACACCCATCATGACCAAGCTTATGATAATAATCTAGGTGACGAACTCCGCCATCGTGCCCTGCCAACCTTTACCAACATTCTTCATACCCTCGCTCCTCCTATTAGCTCCCATGAACGCCTGCTTATCCACATTAACCACGATCTTGTCGGCTACCCCTCCCTCGACCCTCTCATCCATACCGTCTTTTCTCGTGTCATGTCCCAGGTTGAGGGCGGCGACCTCCTTGTTGTACAGCGTGGCCAGGAAAGCAGCTCCCGTCGCAACAACGAAAGCGTGGCTGGCTGGCGTGATGGCCCATGGTGGCGGCAAGCCGACTCGCCGCGTGAGCTCGGTTTGATCAACGGGCTGGCCGAGGGAACGAAGCTTTGTCGTGCTGGTGCAGATTCACATGCGAACGAATACTTTGCCGCAAATGGAGGATTGGAGCAGGCCAAACTCCGGGCCACAGAGGACTTGAGCGAGTCCAACCCCGTCAGGACATCTGATCTCTTCCTGTCCGTTCAGGCCATTTGCGTTGACTCGGATAAGACTCTTTTTGCTCCCACTGCTTCTGCCAAGAAGGACAAGGAATCGTCCGATGTCCAGGACCAGGAGGAGGACGAGGAGGAGCTTATTTGCTTTGCCATCTTCATTCTGGACCCCGTCCACGATATCGAATTTTCCACCGTCAGCCAGTCTGTCCCTGCCCGATGGGTCCAGTGGCTTGATGCTCCCACCCCACTAACCCCTCGGTCTGGCGAAGAGGGCCAGGAGGCTTCTGAAGCCGTCCCAGATGAGATTAAGGAGATCATCGAGGGTGGTGGAGTCGATCCCCGTGAGTGGGTTGCTGAGTGGCTGGAGGAACTACTAGATCTCTCGATTGGTGTTGTTGCCCAGCGATACGTAGCCCGCCGCATGGGAGTTGGTGAGGGTGGTCTTGGCAAGGGTAAGCGAAAGATGGAGGAGCTTGTTCAGGAGGGCGGTGGCGAGGCTGCCCGAGCTGGAATCATCTAAGTCTCTTCTCTGGCACCAATCCTAGGTGAGTAGATGATGGCAATGATGGTCGGCGTTTTGGGTCGGCAATTGTCAATATAATGATGGTCCTCTTCGGGCTTTCTGGCAAATCTCAAGGGTCCGTTTTTGAATATGAGCTACGTCTTGTTTTATCTCTATAGTGCTTGAGTGTAAGGATGAATGTGCCCCATGGAAGCAATGAAGGTCCTCGTGTTAAATGCTCTATTTCTTGCACTACACCTCTCTGATTGCATGTCCTTCAGTATGTCCTACTTAGCATCACCCCCCTTTTTACTCTCCCTGTCGATGGTACTAGTTAAAGTATATTAATGAAGTGCTTAATACATCAAAATCCCGGCTTGTGGCGTGGTCGCAATATTACTGGAGATGTTGCAATTGATGACATGGTGTCGGGCCGGGATAAAGTTGAATTGAAATATGAGCTTGGAGCCAGGAAGGTTTCTGAGGATATGAAAAGAACGACACTAAAAGTCAATGAACACGTCACACTGGCCACTGTTACACCATATATCTCCCTGATATGCCATGCGGAGGATTGGGGGCAATTTTTCTTTTCGTTGGTTAAAACTGACGGGGACCAATCAAAATTGCCTGAACACTATTATATCTTCCGTAACCTTTGTGGCCCTGGCTGCTGGGAAGCTCCAGTTGAACAGCCTGCTTGTTACTTTTAAATCAACAAATAAACCAGTTTACAATAGAGATTGCTCTTTTACCATTTATATTGAAGCAGGCTTGCGTCGCATGACGAAAGGGTTTTGCCTAATGAGTCAAAGATAATGTATGACATGACCTTGTCAGACCTTTGAGCTGTTCCGCAGGAATGAATAGCACTAAGGTGACTCTATCAAGTCCAAATGGTTCATACTTCTAGTTTCTTATACAAAGGACTACTATGTGAATGCACCTTTCGCCAGTATATTGGTTGCTGACTCACTCAAAGTTTCTCACCTGAGTAAAAAACTCAAACTTGCGAATGCCAATGCGCAAGTCTATGATTAAGCTAGGTAAAGTTTTTGAAGCATATAGGCTAATGAGGAGCCAATTTGCAGCGATGGCCAGGCTGTTATATACATTACTCCTTGACAGCTAGTGCATTTGTCATTAAATCCTGTCTCAGGTTGGTACTCTTCCAAACTTCTTCGTTCTTAGAATCGAAGTGGGGAAAAAGGTTTGTAGATAACAGAAAATACTCGAGAGCGAAATCGGTTTGCATGGGATACGAGACGAAATAACGGATGGCGATGTAATCGATGTCCTACGAATCCCAAGCTACCAAGGTCTCCTGTGCCCGGTAGAGTGCTGGACAACCTTAATTGACTTTTCACAGACAGTAATCCACAAAGAGATCTGATCTAGTTTTGAACGACACTTGTGAAGAAATTTTGAGGGAGATGCGACCGTTTACAACTGCTGGTGTTGAAAAGAGTACATCTACCGTATGGGCGGATCAATCATTGGGCTAAGCCAAGATGCATCAGTCGTCACAATGGTTGAGATGAATGGCCTGCCAAAACATTGTGGCTTGTTCAGTTTGAACAACATCGCCACGGTACCACGAAGTTGGGACATGCAGCGATCACACTTGAGCGTCTATATGAGACGAAAAGTTTGGTTACGAGATATGGACTACGATATGCATGGCTTGGGAGCCTTGTTTTATCAAGTAAATGAAACATAGTGATCAATGAATTACATGCATGTTATGGATGTGTCGGAGCTCTAGGAGCCTCGCCCGTGTAGGACTTGTCCAAAATTGGACGAGACGGGCGTGGACTATGATGGCCCTTTTTGTCTTGCAACCGTTAATCAAGTCATTCCAAAAAAGGAACGGCGACCTGAGGGCCCCCAGCCTACTTCACACGAGCAGTACAAAACGCACGCACGAGGAAGACCTTCGCGAAGAAGACTCGTGGCTAAAGGAGTGGCTGGGAAGCGGTGGCTGCGACGATTGTTGTCTTGGGAGACGAGAAAGGACGAGTGAAAGGAAATGGACGACACCTACTCTGGAATCGAGGCCGGAATCGCGACTTCGATTGCGCCTGCGGCTGCACTCGCAGCATCCCATGGTGAGTGAACCATGGTGGTTTGTTTGGTTGAAGGGAGAAAATTCTCTGCGCAGCCACGGTTTTGGTGAAGGTAGTAGGCTGGGGTGGAGCTCTGGTGGCCCCGCTCACTGTGGATCGGTCCAGAGCTGTCACCTGACTAAGCTTACCCGCGAGCCTACCAATGGATGGGTCAACGAAAGACAGAAGTTTAAATGAATATGCAAGTAAATTGTACAATATAATGATATAATACTATTGAGTCGTGTTTTGTTTTTAATTCATTTATTTCTTGTTTCTTGCGTGAGTTAGAGAGAATCAGTCCAGTGTGCCATGTATACTGCGGGCCACCCTGATTCCTTACACTTGAAAGCCGTGTAAGACATTCAGAAAAACACAATCGGAACATATTTTCTAGGATACGCTAATATAGAGATTTTAAATGGGCAGTGGAACTTGAATACTCTTCATCTGGTGGTATTTCTTATTTTTACTTGCGTGTATTCGACCTCCATTCAGCAATTTCATAATATGGACATTTGGTCATAACTAGCTGAAGATCATTTCAAACAACTCTTTGTTGTTTCAAAGTCTTTAGACCTTTTCGTGTGTAGAGGTTTCAGTTTCCTCGTTGTCCTGGGCAAGCTGCTTCGCCTTGAGAGCGCTGTTCTCCAGCTGGATCCCCAAGCCGACATCGCGCCTGGCCTCCTCCAGCATGAGGGCATCCTCCTCGCCGGTATGGCTGCCAAAGATACGATCCATTTCCTCCAGAGTAGCTCCCTTGGTCTCGGGAAGGTAGAAGTAGATCCAGACAATCGAAGCGGCCAGGAAGCCGGCAAAGAAGATGTAAGTTCCCCACTCCAGCGTCTTGAACATGGAGGGGACGTAAAAGGCCACAGCGAAGTTGTTGAGCTAGTGTCACTCATTAGCATCTCTGACACGGTGTTATTCATTTGGAGGGAAATGACTTACCCAGTTGCTGGAGGCACCAATCGAAGATCCCTTGGATCGAATAGACAGGGGGAAAATTTCAGCAACGAGAGTCCAGGAAACTGGGCCCCAGGTGGCACCAAAGGCACCCACATAGATCCAGATGAAAGCTACAGTAGTCCAAGCGGCAGCCATATGAGATGGCCAATCCTTGTGGAAAACAGCGACGAGGACACCTGCGAGAACCATGGAAACCCACATGACGATGGAACCCGCGTAGAGCATGGGCTTTCGCCCAACCTTGTCAATAATAGTCATGGCGGGAAGAGTGGACACGAAGAACACGACACCGGTGACACCAGTAGCCAGCAAAGCCTGTGTTCCGCCAGTCAACCCAAGGCTCTGGAAAACGTTGGAAGCATAGTAGATGATGGCGTCAATTCCGGACCTGCCCCACGTGTTAGCTTTATGCCTGGCCGATACTTGTGTTGTAAGAGCACTAACCATTGTTGCCAGAACATAACCAGCCAGGCCGTTGCAACTCGCTTAAAGTTGTCCCAGGTTCGGACAATGTTGTAGTACTGGGCAAACTCGCGCATCCATACATTGCCTTGCTCCTTGGCTGCCAAGTTGGGGAAAGCCTTGGCAAAGGCACGCTGCTCA
The DNA here is from genome assembly GCA_003031705.1 of Calonectria naviculata. Classification (NCBI taxonomy): domain Eukaryota; kingdom Fungi; phylum Ascomycota; class Sordariomycetes; order Hypocreales; family Nectriaceae; genus Calonectria; species Calonectria naviculata. The sequence goes on from NAGG01000487.1 coordinate 14,617, forward strand.
AAAAGAGCCTCGGCCTTGATCTCAAGGAACTCGACCTGAACAAGCTCGTGATCTTCGGGTAGGTTTCGAAGATAAGCGAGAGTCTTGACGGCTTCCTCATCTCGACCCTTCTTCACCAACCATCGGGGAGAGAAGGGTAGCCACCAGATACCGAAGGCAAGGAGAACAGCAGGAATTCCCTGGATGATTGAGGGAAGCATCCATGCGAGGTTGCTCTGACCCTCTCCTGTGCCACCAATGTAGTTGCTTCCATATCCAATCCAAAAAGAAAGCATAATTCCGAGAATAGTACAGAACTGGTAGAAGGAGACGAGGAAGCCACGGAGTTCGGGGGCTGAGAGTTCGGCGTTGTAGAGGGGACTGAATGGTATAAGTCAATGATGATCTAGGAGTATTCAAGGTTGGGACTCACCCAACACCGCTGAAGGTACCGACGCCAATGCCGGTGAAGAAACGACCGGCATAGAGCATGGCAGGGTTATGGTAAGAGGCGCCGCAGTACAAATAACTGCCCAGAATGACCCAGCAACAGGCAGAAAACATTGTATACTTTCGTGAAATGATTTCTCCAAGAACACCAGCCGACAATGAACCGAGGATGCCGCCCAGCTGAAGAATGGAAGTAAGCCAGCCAGTCGCGCTGGAGGAGGCCACCACGGATGGGAAATGATCCTTGAAGCGAGTCATGACCAGACTCTGGCCTAGCACACCTTGCTGGTATCCATCTATAATATTTTTTGGTCAATTCGGTGATGCTTTTAGAGACGGGCGAGGTTCCTACATTCAAAACCACCAAAACTTGGCCAAGTTAGCCGACAGAAGCAGGCCTGCGAACCGCGGAGATACTTACGAGGCAAACATGGCAATGACAATCAGCTTAGGGTTGTTGGCAATGGTCCTCCATCGGTTTTTGTAAGCGAGCTTCGTTCGCTCCTCTGCTGTTGAATCCATGATTGCGGCTTGGAGGCTTGGGGGAACAAGACACGACACGACGAAAACGAGGACGTTTCAACAGCTCACCCAGAGAGCACCATTGATCAATGCAATGCCGCACGCGAGATCGAATGCAGATCCCTTGATGCATTTATACCTGGCGTCAAAACACGTTTTCCCTGGGCGCGGCTCTCCACATTTCTCGCAAACACCCCGGCCGGAGCGTTCGCCGGGGAAATCACTTCCAATCCGGGGTCCCCAGACGGAGACTCGAGAGAGAGCCAGGCCACAGCAGCCCCTCGCTCCAGTGGCTAGAGTGGCCCTGTTGGGGTCGGCTGCCAGGATAGGCAGTTGGAGGCACTTTCCATCGGTCATATGGATGCCGCTAGTGTAGGGAAGGGCACTCCACGTTGCATTCGAGCGTGGAGTCGGTGCGTCCACAGTGACTCCAAGGGCTGGCTTCATGTTTCCGTTCTGGGAGCCAAGGTGCCTCTGCTACGTATATCCGACCCGAGCCGTGTACATCATCACGTAGCTCGCGCACTTGTTGCGGCGCTCGAGAGATGCGGTGTGTACTTCAAGCCCCGTCCGTCGTCGTTGGGAGCGTGCATCTGGCGGTTGGTTGTTTTACCCCCCTCGCCGAACCCCAGGAGGGGCCCCACGTTTTTTTTCTGCTCACGAGATGTGCAGTGGCATTGGTCTAAATAGAACCACATTTGAGGAGAAGGACCGAGGGTGCGGAGTAAGCAATAAGGTCGCTGGAGCCTTCCGGATGGCTTATTTTTGTCTGGGGAACCGGGCAGTCTCTTTTATACGGCCATGGAGATTGCCTCGGAACGAAATCTCATCCTCTTTAGCCGGAGACATGCTTCGGTTGACGCCATGCTTTGATATTTACAATCGGTGCTGGGGTACAAACGAAGTCAGAAAAAACCCTCCTTGTCTCACACATTCTTTTAGAATATAGCATAGCAACGTTGTATTGGTTGCGTTGCCACATGTTCCCCGACTCGGGGCATTCAAAGGCCGACAGAGCATGCACCACCTAATGACGAGAGATCAGGAAAAGGGCTGAGGAGAACCCCGACAGTTCTCCGCCCGGGAATAGCAAAGGCAACCCGCGGTCAATGGATCATAAAAACACTCACAACCCCCTCCGGTTGTATAAGAAAAAGTCCCCGATTTTTAGATTATAGCCTCGATTTTAGCGTCTCGCCGGAGCGGCAGATTGTGGAGCAGCCGAGGGGCAAATCTCGGATTCGCGTTTTTTGTAAACATCAGCCGACGCCTCTTACGACCTTGTCTGAGGGCAGCAGCCAAGCGCGTCTAATCTGATATATCCCGGGTACATCTTGTTTGACCCGTGTGGGACGACGCAAAGGGATGAACCGTCGCTGACATCAACGTTGCATATTGATTCATTATTCAGCCGCCAAATGTTTCTTCATCTGGACGCCAGAGGCCGTAACCGCCCTGCTCGCCCAATTCAGTTAGGCCTCTTGCGGCTCCGGTGTGTGTGTGTATGCAGCCACAGAGGCGTTCAGAGCACTGCCAAGACAAATCGGCGAACCCAATGACGCACAAGGCAAAGGTCACTGACTCGCGGTGGTGCTAATGCAGCAAATTTAATGAATAATTGGGCGAATAAGTGCTGCCTTGGGTGCTTAGCCGTCTCACATCGTGATCCGTCAATTATATCCGAACCTGGCGTCATGCCAAGTTGGTGATAATTGGGAGGCTGGGTCCACCACTTACCCGAGAGAACCCGGGAGCGACGTGCTAATCTGAACGTGGCATGGTTGGGCTTGCCGGCAACCGGGTTCAGCCTCTTCTCCAGTGACTACAGGCGGCTTTCAAGGTTCTATATGATATGCGACACTCTATACCCGGCACATCAAGAGCAAGATTAGTCACTATAGGGCGGGCACAAGCGGATTGACAAGAAATCTCGTAGAGATTGTATGTTCGTTCTGTCCAAAATTGTACTATCCAGAATGAGATTGTCCCATCTTTATACCGATCCCCTCATCCCTCCTATAATCCTTTACCCATTCTTCCACCAATCACCACCCAGCAGTCTGTTTATTTAATAATATCAGCAGTCTGAATATTCGGGAATATCTACTGGTTAGCGTTGTTGTTGTTGCCAATTCGGTTGGGGGAGCTGTTGAGGGAGCCCGTAACCTTGTTGGCGGTGGCCGAAGAGGTAATCCAGCTGGTGATGCCAGAAAGACCGGTGACACCCTCAACGGAGAATCCGTACAAGACAAGGCCGGCAATGTGGGGGGAGGCCATGGAGGTACCGCTCAGAGTGGCAGTGGCAGTGTCGCTGGTGTAGTAGGAAGAAAGAACGCTGGAGCCGGGGGCAAAGACGTCGAGAACGGAGCCGTAGTTGGAGTAAGAAGCGATGGCCCAGGAGCTGGTGATGGCACCGACGGTGATGGCGCTGGCGGCAGAGGCGGGAGACTTGGAGCTGGCGGAGGTGGCTTCGTTACCTGCGGCAACAACAGAGACGACACCAGATGAGGAGGCAGAGGCGACGGCGTTGTTGAAGGTAGCAGAGTAGGATCCACCAAGCGACATGTTGATGACGGCCTTGTTGGTTCGGCTGTTGCTGACAATGTGGTTGGCAGCCCAGTTGAAGCCAGAGAGAATGATGGAAGTGGTGGACTCGTCGCCTTGAAAGACCTTGACTCCGAGAAGGTTGGCCTGCTTGGCAACACCGTAGGTTGAGCCGCCAATAGTGCCAGCAACGTGGGTGCCGTGGCCGTTGGTGTCAGCGTTGTCGCCGCTGAAGGCAGACCAGATAGCAGTGGCACGGCTGCCAAACTGGCTGTGGGTGGCGCGAATGCCAGTGTCAACAATGTAGGCGTAGGTGCCCGAGCCAGCCTGGGTGTCGTAGATGTAGCTGGTGGAGCCGCTGGTGCGGTGAGAAACAGTTCCCAAGCCCCAGGTGGCACCAGTCTGGGTGGTCAGAGCATTCTTGGAGAGGTGAGCCAGGTGAGTCTCATCCTTGATGTAGTCAAGCTTCCAGACTTTGTCCTCTTCAACAAGTTCAACCTGTCAACAGATGAGTTAGAATTCGCAAAAAAAGGCTGTTTTCAAAGGAAGGCATACCTCGGCACTGTTCTTGATCTCCTTAATGGTCTCCTCATCGAAGGAACCGGCGTAGCCCTGGAAGCCGTATGTGCCTTCATAGGTTCGCTCGACACCCTTGGCGTCACTGTCACGCTTGGCAAGGCTGCGCTTGTGAACATCCTCAACCCAGGTCAGGTGGCTATCGAGGTTCTGGTCGGACTTGAGAGTGACAATGTAGCTGCCCTTGATGACATCGCCATTGTCACGCTCGACTGGGGCACCAAGTGCGATCCCGAAGAGGGTGGTGGCGGCAAGGGCGAGATTGGCGAAGTTGACCATTTTGTTGAGACACGAGAAAGACTGTTAGATGTAGATGAAGTGGTTGTTGGCTTGGTGAGAGCAACTGAGGAGGGACGTTGGCCCTCTTATATAGATCTTGATTTGTATACCATATCCATTGTCAATGGTATCATGAGGGGCATACGAGACCCAATGAGCCTATCATAACCATGGCCGGACACGGTACTGGTGTTGTTGGCAACCATTTCACTATGGCGGCTGCTTTGCCGCCGGCCCAAGTATAATCAACTTCCTGATCAAGGCAAGACGGCTTGTATCATGTGCATCAATCGCACGTTAATCGAGAGACAGGCTCACAAAGGGAAGGCGATTAGTGATGGCGCAAAAAGAGGGGGTTCCCAATGGACATGCTCCTATGAGAGTTGCACAAAAGTTCTCGGAGTGTGTGTTGGGACGGAGCCTCAACAGGATCCAACAAGGTTCACAGAAGGACCTTTGCAAAGAAGATCTTGGCAATGCGGCAAGGGTTCCAGAACGGGGCGAGGAAAGCAATATGATCGTACCTTCGAGAAATAGTTGAAAGGGGAGGACAGGGTCCGTTGAAGGAAAGATGGGGAGGAGGCCGGCATTTGATGTTGCAAACGGACTCCGGCGTAATGCGGCGAGTTCACGGAAAAGTGGGTCTTGAGGAAATACATTTCCTTTCTCTCAATATACCAGAGCGAGTGAACATCTATTGATAATATGAGAATGGCTTAGATTAGCCGTAAACCAACATAAGGTGTTACTTGAGAATTGGGCCTGGTGAAGGACAAGGATACATGGACGGATGACCCCTGATAGACGGAATGCCGGCGATTGGAGGGGTATCCTGACAGTATGTTAGTCCATATGCAAGCTAACAGCTCTAATTGATGCATGTTCTCAAGCTTGTTGCTGAATATGTTGTGACCGATGCACAGTTCGGGTTTAGCTGGTGTGGTACTCTCCATGGAACCTTTCGAACATTGTGATAGGGGAATCTCATTGGCTTAACCCTCGCTTCAGGAACACTTCCAATCATGGTTCCAGCACTAGAGTCTTTTAGTTCTTTGGCAGCGAGAGCCGGCCAGGGTTGAGGGCGCATCCTCAACCCTTGTTTCCAAGGCTATCGAGTAGTAACTGCCAGATTAGGATATCGGCGCCGTGTCAAGTGTGCACACCGGAATCTAGGACTAAGAGACGCAACGGAGGAGGAACGGCAACGGGCAACGTTGTCGAGAGCCGAGAATCTGTGGTTGATAGTGCCAAGCGGAGAGGAGTTGTTGAGGCCAAGCATGCGAGAAAGGCCTGGAGATGAAATGTCTGAAAGTGGAAGGTTCTAATATTTGACCAAATGGCGCCTCGCATGTACTGATGATAACAAACAATGCCTATTGCTGGAGTCCCGAACGACAAGCATAACGGAGGTAGTCCTCGAGCCAAGAAAGGCGACATCGTGCCCACCCCATAGCCAAGAGATGATGATCACAAAGTAGCACTATAAGGCTCAGTGCCTCTAGATAAGATTTAGCGGATTCGATACCACTACAGAGAGCGGGGCCCTACCTGGCTCATGACCGTTGAACCCCGTATGCTGGCGATTCAGCGTGAGCCAGCAGTGGAACGCCCTATACTCTCCACTAAAACCCCGGTGAGTGTTTTGAGCTCCGGGCGCCTCTCCCGCTCTTCCCCCAGCATTCTCACATGCATGTGCGCCGATCTCCAACTTACCATTTACATCCCCCATCATCATCCTCGCCCGATCCGATGCTTTAACCCCGACTCATCCCATGCCCCAGTCTGCCTTGCTCGGAGCCAAGACAGGGCATGCTGGGACAAGGCCCCCAGACTAACCTATTCGCCATACACCCGACGTGCAAAAGTTCGACTGCGTTGTCTTGGCGCAATGCCTTATCGTCTCCCACATCCCACAGCACCCCGGTGGTTTAGCCATGTTCCGGGATACACACCATTCTACCCCCACATCCCACACCACCACCACCACCTCCTCCTGCAGCATTCAAGACCTTTTGTATGCCTCAAGTCAGGAGATCTAGCAGTGGTGGATGTTCCTGGATGGTCTCACAATTGGCTGTCTCCAGCGATGACATTGGCTGTCCATGCCCTCCCTCAGCGACTGTAATGCTTCCTTAGTCTACGCCTCGACTTCGCCTCGGCCCGCTCGAAAACCCCTTGCATCTTGCTTACACTAACAAACAATCAGGTTCTTCGCTGCAGAAAATGAACCGAATCAAGACTGAGCAGTACACCTCCGGCCTGCCAATTAGCGAGACCAACCTTTATGTCCTTGGCCAAGAATCTGCTCTCATCGACTGGCACCTCTTGCCGAATCTTTTGACCTTGCAGCTCTGTGCTTCCCGGTATAGCAAAAGCCGAATCCACCTGTACCTCGCCTAGAACGGAAGCTCCACTCGGGCTGGCAATATTCAGACTCCCGCATGCCGACGCCCTTGTGTGGCGGCAAAATGTCGTGGCACCTGCATGCCGGCAGGACAACCATCGTCAGGCACCAAATGCTAGCCGACGCCAGCATGCCGCACAAGGCCGCTCAAGTGATTCCCAATCGCCATGTGCTGCCGAGATCAGGACTCATCTACTGCCTTGGCTGTAAAGTTGACCCCGGCTTGTTTTCAGGCTCGGATGGCCACGCATCCTGGTTTGGATACCAAGATATCTGCAATGACGTGACGACCACAGTTGCCATTTTTGCAAAAGTCCATGCTACTCTACCGCTAGCCCACGGGTCTTTTTCCTAGATTGCCGCTGTATCCTATACCACGCAGTTTGTATCCCATGTCGCAATTAGGAGACCATATTCACCCATGGGATCCATTCACATGGCCATTGCCAAGAGGATCGACGTGATCTTATCGGTCTAGACGTCGTTTGGGAGCCAATCGCTTCCCCAACTCTACCAAAGGCCGAGCCCATGGCTGCTTACATGCTGGATTCTGCCCTGCGCTGTTTCTCTTTAAGTGATGGGACATCATTGGTTTTCTGATGCTTTTGAGGGCCCACTTCAAGCATCCATTATGCGGTTACATCGAGCTTGGTTCACCGTTAATACAACCACCATGATGCAACCTCTGACCCCCTAGTCTCCCTCCAATATGGTCAAACAAGGCAAGTTGGTACGGAGGCAGGTGCTCAACGTATTTCTAGCTTCAGTCCACTGGTGCTATCTGTTCTGCTATAGAATAAGTAAGCTACAAGATGTGTTTTTGCACTTTGTGAAGAGGAACGGTTGCTCATGCTAGAGCACTTGGCTACGCATGCCCATTATCTCCCTCAATTATTCTAATTGCTCGTAAGGATTGCTGGGCTTGCAGCACAAGGGATGAGTGTGATGGAGACTGGTTCTGCGTCGACAGCGCAAGCAGTATTGTGGACTTGGCGCCAATTTCATGACAAGCCATAGAAAACAAATCACTAAGAGAGATATTTATTGGCGAGTTACTTTCATGGTCAAGAGATGCATCGTCCCCAATTCTCTATTAACCAACCGTTCCGAGCAATCTGTGACCGTTTTGGAACACCGCCGTCCCGGTCTAGCCATCGCCCAATACCTGCATGTATGGGCGTCAAGCCACCTGAAGGGATGATTCAGAAATTCGGAGACGACCTGCCATTTGCTTCAAGACGCCGCGGGCCTGCAGGGCGCAAATAAGACGGCCATGTCGCCGCTTCCGTCAGCGTGTGTGTAAGCGAGGGCCAAATTGGCTTTCGACCCAGGGGGGAATAACGCAAATGATGTGACTAATTAGGTGCTCTTATACTGACAATAAATACCAAAATTTTGCATTGGCTGGACAAGAAATGCACATGGCCAACGCCCTTGGAAGAAAGAAATTCCTCCAGTCAATGTCGAATCCTTATGCATCATTCACGAGGCTGGGTTTGACTGGATTCTCGGATCCATACAACAACAGGATGACTTTCACTCTTTAGCCGTATTTAACCGACCCCTTATCAGAGGCACTCTTCACATATCTAGTTTGGGCGTTAGGAGGGGATGGACCAGCGTTAGAGAAGAAATAAAGCCTTGGCCAGCATCCCTCCAGCTTGAAATCAAGTTCATTTTCAACACCAATTCATTCTGCCCTTGATATTTTCTCCTCTAAAACAATAATACTTAAAAGAAAAACATGCTGTCTGTTGTATCAAAGAGTTATTAAGTCAATTTCAGGCACCCTTCAAGTTAGTCTCAGCTCAGCATTCCAAGGTACTGAGTTGCAATAACAGTTCCTTCTTTGGCGCCCTTTACGCCCACACGTACTATTTCACCAGGAACTACATCAATCAGGTTGTCTTCAAAACTGACTTCATCATCCTCACACTCAAGTGCAACACCCTTTACGGGAACTTCAGCACTAATCTCCACCGTCTTCCCGCCATCAGTAATCTCAGTACGGAGAGATTTGGGCTTCGGGAGGTGCAGGTACTTGAGCGGCTCAGGCCAATTAACATAGCGTGCAATTTGCTTGCCTTCCTCATAGAGGTAAGCGGCCACTACAGTTCTGCCTTCAAGACCGGCATTGGGCTTCTCCACCGGGACTTCAAAGGCCGCAATCTCAGTGGACTGGTTGCCTTTGAGGAGAACTGAAGCCCCAATTGTTTGTGAATACGTCTCTTTTCCAGTCTCAACATCCCAGGCCTTGACAACGCAGTCTGCCGTAATGTCTTTCAACATGAGGTTGCTCCCCCAAATCTCAATCTGAACACTGGTGTCAATGTCAACACGAGTGTACTTGTTCTTGGGGTGCTTGTGCTCCCGCCTAGTGATGCCAATGGATATAGGTGCCATTTCTCGCTTCACCGTGTAGTAGGCATGTTTCGGCCGGAGATAATAGTCGCAAATGGCCCAGGAGGTAACGGGCCAACAGTCGTTGATTTGCCATACCAAGGCACCAGCGCAGTACTCTTTCCCGGGCCCTTTCCACTGGCGCTTCCACAGCCTATATGCGGATGCGAGGCATTCGGCCTGGATCAGTTGCGTGCAGTAGATGAAGTGCTCAATTGGATCAGGAGCATAGCGTATGTTCTCCACAAGATAGAGAGCAATCCGACGCTCATGTCCTGTTGCTTTGTTGTGGAAGTCAATTGTGGAAGACTGCGGGTATCTATCCGGATCTTCTTTGCCTTTAGGAAGGAATGAATCAATCGTCTTAATATTAGGGAATGCCTCCATTCCAAACTCGGACACAAAACGACCAACGAGTTTATCAAAATCTTGGTACTTTTCCTGAGAGCCATGCCAAACATTCCACTGATGAATATCTCCAACAGTGGGGTCTGTGGTATCCTTACCACCCCATGGACTACCGTAATGGTAGGCTATGTCAGGCACAAGGTCCTTGCAAACATCCACGAGAACTTTTTCGTAGATGTAGCGGGCTGGAAAGTCGGTTTTGAGCCAGCTCTCTGAATTTTTGTTCTGATAATCGTAGGTCAGTTTGCTGCTTTCTGCAACTTGATAGTCTTCGTTGTTTCCGGCCCAAATTGCAATGCAGGGGTGGTGCCGGAGCAGTTTGACATTTTCCCTTGCCTCGCGTTCGATAGATTTGAGCATATCTGGCCAACATGGGTAGTTTCCGCACCCAAACATGAAGTCTTGCCAGACGAGAATTCCGAGTTCGTCACAAGCATCGTAAAATGCTTCTTCCTCGTAGATACCCCCTCCCCAGACTCTAATCATGAATTGATTACCGTCAGCAACCAGCTTGACCCAATCGTGGTATCTCTTCTTGGAAATGCGGGGGATAAGATTATCGGCTGGGATCCAGTCGCTACCACCGCAGAAGATAGGGATATTGTTCACTTCAAAAAAGAAAGAGGTACCAGGTTGGCCGTCGAGAGGTCGTTGAATGAGTTCAAGCTTGCGAAGGCCAATTTTCTTAGAAACCGTGTCCGTCTCATGGTCTCCAGAAAGCAGCGTCGCCTTGACTGTATACAAAGGCTGACCTCCATATCGTACCGGATACCAAAGCTCTGGGTGCTTGATTTCGAATGTCGAATGCGCAACAGAATCATTGACATCTGCTATTTGCGAGGCAACATCTTTCCCATCTAGTGAAATGTCGAATCGGACCTTGGCTGCACTGCCTTCGATTTCAGCATGGGCAGTCACAACAGCATCTTTAAGAGACTTGTCGACCTTGACCTCAGTGAAAACGTCAGAAATACGAGATTGGTACACTTCAAGGTTAATGGGTCTCCAGGGACCACAGGTCAACAGACAAGGGCCCCAATCCCAGCCCTAAGAGTCATGGTTAGCTGAGGGGCGAATGAACGTGGTCCTGAAGATAGGAGCTTACCCAATGATACTGCGCTTTTCGCACAGTGAGTCTGGAATTATCTCCATTCCAACAGATGTACTTGTGGTCTGGGTGCTCCTCCACCAATTTCCATCCTCTCAAATAGGCGCTGTCAAAGGTAATGACCAAATCATTGTCACCGCTCTCCTTGAGATCAGTCGTGACATCCACACGCTCAGGGGTAAACATGTTATCCGATTCGAGAATTTTCTTGCCATTCAGTTGCACGGTTGCAAAGGTATCGAGTCCATCAAAGGCCAACACAGCCTTTGCGCCGTCAGGCAGCTCTGGGCTAGGAAAGACCGTCTTGTAAACCCAGGCGGTCTCGCCAATCCATTGGACATCAAGCTCATTTTTTCCGATGTAAGGATCGGCTATCTTTTTGTGATGCAGCAAGTCCAGGTGGATGTTGGTTGGAAACTGGGCGACAGGCAAATAGGCACTATCTTCGTCAGAGGCTTGCTTGAAGTGCCAGCCGGCATCGATTGGTGTGACGAGACGTTGTGGCGTCATGATGAGTGTCATTCAAAGTCACCAAAGCAGAAACAAATTTCAGACCTCGTTATTGAGGATGATAAAAAGGTGAATTTTCAAACAAGGTGATGAATTGGTTTGCGTTCTGTTAAATTACTTCACACCTCAGCTTGGCAGGCGTGAAGTAGCAGACTTACCCCGCGAGATGAGCGGGAAGGAACAGAGTGGGGTTGTCCGGGGACGGCGCCGAGAAACCAACAATGGTTGTTTTGATATGCGAGGGAGTCTAACGAGTGGCCGATGCGGGTCAAGAGGTTATAAGCTCATGATTTAACTAAATTGTTCAAATACAAGATCTGCTCTCGGGGTCCTTATATAGAATACGCTTCTCGTCCATTACTCCACTTCTTCCCACACTCAACCGCATCATCGCACCGGCGATCCGACGCCAATGTGGGACAACACACATGGCATGTCTTTCCCCACAGAAGTGGCTTGTTGGTTCGTCTCCATCTTGGCATAGTATGCATCGAGAGGCCAGAAAAATAAGAATATGCGACGGGCATGACTCTCGTTGTGGAAAACAGCACATGCTATCGGGTATGAGTCGTTCTATCCCGGCATTTTTTATCAACACAAGACATGCAAACATGTTCTGCTATGAGGGTGTTTTGCGTTACGAGAGACGCAGTTCTTGGCCGCAGCTCATACATGGCCAGAGTCGCTGGTCTGACGCAAACTTCGGAAGGATCGTCCAATCGCTCCGTTGGCTACCCGGCATCTCCATGCAAGCATCCGGATTGGTACGATTAAAAAGTCGGAATGAGACCTTCCGTCGCCAACCATAGTCTCGTGAGAGCCTCAAACGTGTTCCGTCATGGTTAATTAATTGCTGTATCTCTGCAGGGGCCCACTCCATTGCGGAACCCCAATTGCCGTCATACGATCAGGATCAAGGCTTTTCTTATTTGAATCAATTGATAATAATGGCGGGCTTGAGACCCGCCTCTAGCGATCGTCTGAATTATATACGTGACTCAGTCCTATACCGTATGTATCTAGATGGGCAGCCGGAAAAAAAGGAAAAAAGGACAACTGACGTATCAAAGACCTCACCTAGGATCCATCTCATCTTGCGCAATCGTCATCTAAGCCAAACGCCCCAGACGCTTCAAGAACGAATGCTTCCAAGCAATATCCCCAAACACTGTACAGCCAAAGTATACACCCAATATCCCATCAGGGCCGTCCCAATTTCCTCTGCTCCGAGCATGAGCGAGAGAGAGAAATAAAGTAAAAAAGAATCCCAAGAAACCATAAACCCATAGCCATGAGGAAACCTCTCCTCGTCATTAGCAGCAATTACCACCCCTCCTCCTGTTGCCAACCGTAAACACTTCCTCCCATTCCCGTAGTCCCCAGTTCTGTGTTCGCGGCTTTCCTCTTCGTCTCCTTCGGGCACCACTAAGGCCATCATCAATCGTTCCGCCGGTCATTGAACTTTTGATGCTGCCTCCGTCACTAGCTGTATTCCATCCCCCGCTATCACCATATTGGATGCCACTTGCTGGATCGTCTGGATCGATTTCGCCGAGCTCGATTTTGGTAAGAATCATCCTCGCCAATCGACCAAAAATTTCGTCCACCCCCTCGCCGTTGAGTGCGCTGGCTTCAGTAACCACAGAGATTCCGGCTGTACTCGCCCATCGACTAGCCTCAATATTCGTCACTTCCCGGCCTTCAGGGGCAACTGTAGCTCTCATGTGGGCACCAGTGCCTATTGAGGAGGCGCGGTCCCTCATTGTACCTGGGGTTCCTGCCACGGATGTAGAATAACTTGTACCAGTCACCATGTCTGAGGCTGAGCCTACACTGTTGGGTGTCGAGGGTGGTAAACTCGTATCGATTAGGCTATCGGTCGCGAGGTCCAACTTATTTCCCACAAGCATGATGCTCAAATTCGGGGATGCGAGCGCGCGGGCATCGTTAAGGAACGGTTGAAGGGAGCGAAAGGACGTATGCGAAGTCAGGTCGTAAACAAGGATGGCGCCAGCAGCGCCTCGATAGTAGGAGCGAGAAACGGATCGGAATCGTTCGGTGCCAGCGGTGTCCCATAGCTATCGGCGCATTAGACCTAGTTATCGGCGCAAATGCGATCCAAATAAACATTACCTGTAACTTGATGCGTTTCCGCCGTGAGCCGGTACCAACCCTGATAATCTTGCTAGCAAACTCCACGCCGATGGTTTGCGACGATAAAACCCTCCATTCATTCTTGACGAAGCGATGCAATAAGCATGATCTATTTCAGTTATCTTGGTCAGCCTGTAGACATTGCGCGAGTGTTTGCGGCCTTTTGTCCCGCCAATGTGTCGGTCAACGCACTTTCCGGTTCCGCTAGGGCCTAGCAATATGATCTTGGCTAGATAATCATACATGCTCCCCAGCTCCTTGATTCAGATGTCAGCGGCCTCGTGTCCGGTCCGTTCGGTGCGTCCTTCACTTCCGTACCTGCTCCCGGGCCGTCCCTACGCTCTCCTCGCTCGCGCCGGACGACCCTCGTGGTCTCGTCATTGTAGATATCGTGTAGATCGCAGATCGAGTGGCGGTGGAGGGGTTCAACGATATCGCGTTGTCGGCTTTGCGGTAGGGGCTGGATGAAATGCGGTCGTCGGTAGATGCGGCGAGAGATGATGACGAGGAGCAGGGAGTTGGGTGAGAAAATCAAGATATTTGGAAAGCCTTATCAGGATATTTGTGGTCACTTTTGACGATCTGAGATGCGGATGTACCGTTCGGTCCGTCTCCAATTAATTAATTACGTGACTTAGGTGAGCGCCTTGGCTATCAGGAGGCCCCGACAACAGTGTGACAAGGGGCGGGTCACCTCTAATCGCCCTAAAAAATAGCGCTATGACGACCAACCACGATCGACAGGTTCCCCGTCACTGAGGGTCCGCTCATTACGTGACGCGAGACCAACCTGCAGATGATATCGACGATTTTGGACATCGAAAAACGTCACTGGCCCAATTGGCAGCATTTTCAATGGGACCTTGCAGGCTTTTAATCTTAGAGATCAACTGTCTACATGTTGTCAAGCTTGTCAATGGCAAAGGGAAACGGAAATTGAAGAAAAACAAATTGGACGGCTCCTGGTTTTAGCGTCGTGAAAAGATTTGCCCAACGTGGCCGTTGAACTTTGCGTCTGCATTCCATTGGTCTTTATTCCATGGATCCAAATCAAAGGATGGCATTCAGTGTTGTTCGGCCTAATCACGGTGCCATCAAAAGGCGCATCGAAAAAAAAAGAGGGATAAAGAAGAAAATAAAACCAAAAAAGTCATCAGATGTCACAAATTTTCCCAGGGTCCTCAAGAAATATCAATATTCGTATGTAATCGTGCGTCCAATTTCCCATATTCGTGCCCACTTGCGTGTAGTTCGGTGGAGGATTGGGATAAGACCAATTGGATGCATCAAGCGTCGCGGAATGCTCCTCCACCACGAAAATCACCCTTATGGTGAGCCACGTATTGTCTCGACCTAAAATATTTCTGACAACCCGCGTGACCTGAAGCTGGGCTGAGACTCTCTGCATGTTCGAGTACTGGGCCTCATATGAATAGCCTAGTATATGCTGTTGAGGGACTCAACACATGCATCATCACGGTCTCGGCACGGCGAGGTCACAACGTCCAAAGGTCTAGACTTTCATGCGTGTGTCAGTGGGAATGTCAAGGTAAAACATGCCGTTTCTTTTTAAAGAAAACAAGGGCCGGAGAAAAGATGATATAAGCTCAAAAGAAAAATAGGCGCCTCAGGGGCGGTAGTGCATGTCAGTGCTGAGCGACTCACAGCCGGTTGCTTGCCGAAAGTGTGCCTCGGCGGCCCACCAACCGCTAAGACACGTTCACCAACACCCCACGTTTCGCTTCATCCCGACGACGTGGGAACTTTCCAACGTCGATCCGGCATCTGTAACGCCATAGGCTCTTTTGTTCGTCTTTTCGACTTCTTGCCCGGCCCCGTACCAATCATTAGATATGAAGATCGAGGGTCGCACGTTCATAATTTCCGGCGGGTCAGTTCAGGTAGTTTCGCGTCTTGGCTTTCACATGCTGACATCATTGACACCAGTGCATCTGGTCTGGGAAGGGCCTGCGTCGAGGAAATATGCAATAATGGCGGCAATGTGGCCGTCTTTGACATGAGCGAGGAGAGTGGCCAAGAGGTTGTCAAGCAGCTGTCGCCTTCGGCCAAGTTTTTCTCCTGCAACGTCCTTGAAACGGACAGCATCAAGGCCGCTGTCCAGGGTGCTGTGGAATGGAGCAAGCAAACAAACAAGCCATTGGGGGGCGTCATCCCAGCAGCCGGTGTGTCAACACCTGCAACTGTGAGTAGTGATGGCCTCAAAAAAACCTGGTTGACGCGTCGACTGATTAGTCTACTTGCAGATTCTTGATCGAAATGGGAAAGCATTCGATCTCGACGATTTTGACTTTGTCATGAATGTCAATCTACGCGGCACCATTGACCTCGTCAGACAGACGCTAGAGCACATGGCCCAGGTCGAGCCTGTTGGTCCCGACGGAGAGCGTGGTGTCATCGTCATGGTGGCATCGTCGGCTGCATTTGACGGGCAAAAGGGCCAGGTGTCGTACTCGGCGAGCAAGGGCGCTGTGACGGCCATGACACTGCCAATGGCACGAGACCTCGCGCGGTATGGCGTTCGGGTTGTAACGATCGCACCCAGCCTCTTTGAGAGCCGCATGACGAGCATGATGTCGCAAAAAGTCAGGAAGAGTCTGGAGAACGCTATGGAGTTCCCCCGACGGGCGGGCCAACCGGCCGAGTTTGCACAGTTGGTCCGACAGGGAATTGAGAATGTCATGTTGAATGGGGTCGTCATTAGATTAGATGGCGCAATGCGGATGCCGAGCAAGCTGTGATGGGACGGCACTAACACATAGTCTATTTACTTGAATCAATTTGCGAGTGTCTTTTTTTTTTCAATTCTTTTTTAACACTACACACAACTCATCGCTGAATGGGCGCTACTCATCCGGCAGGGTTGTGATGCTCAATTGTACGCCGGAATCGGCCTCAGAAGTCGGCTATCTCGGTTAGAGTGTTTCTCCCGTAGCTTGGATGACGATTCACAGGATGAATCATTACCCCTCAGCTCTCAGACCCTCCATCGGAACCAAAAGGCCTCTTGCTTTTTGGGCATCATCTCAGCCGTACCATCATCACAAATTCGCCATCCGCCTTCGCCTGCGCGCCGCACACAGTGTGTAAGTCATCTGACCTTGTCGCATGGGGTCACTGTACTGAGACGTCGGCTAGGACTCTGCATCAACAAGTGCAATTGCAGACGCATCCTCAGCGTCGGCCCAACCCCCCAGCGCACACCATGGCCCCTATCAAAGTTGTCGTCCTCGACGATTACCAAGGCTTCGCCGATCCTCACTTTGAAAAGTTAGACCCGGCCAAGTACGAAGTCACCTCGATCAAAGACACTCTGCTGCCGTACAACCACCCCGACGCTGCGCAGTCGGTCAAGGATGCCCTGGTAAAACGTCTCGAGCCCTTTGATGTTATATGTAAGTACCTTGGTACTGCAACTGCAGAAAAGTGAGCTGAAAACATGGCTCGGTAGGCTGCATGCGAGAGAGGACACCCTTCCCCGCGGAGCTAATCGCCCGCTTGCCTGCCCTGAAGCTGTTCCTCTCTACGAGTTTGAGAAACAAGGCCCTTGACCTGGAAGCCTTCAGGGAGCGAGGGATCCCAGTCGCTGGGACTGTAGATAAGAGTCGGACGGACAAGAAGACGGCCGGCACGGACAGCACAACGCAGCATTGTATCACCTTGATTCTGGCCCTCACTCGTGGTGTCGCCCGGGATGACGCGGCGGTGAAGGAGGGATTGTGGCAGACGTCCTTCGCCACCGGTCTCAGAGGGAAGACTTTGGGCATCGTTGGACTCGGTCGCTTGGGTGCCAACGTCGCCAGGATCATGAACATGGCCTTTGGTATGAGGGTGGTTGCATGGAGTACCAACCTCACCCAGGAGGCCGCGGACGAGAAGGCCAGGGAGTCGGGTCTTCCAGTGGAGGACGAGGACGGCGAGAAGACGTTCAAGGTCGTCACCCGAGACGAGCTCTTTAGTACGGCCGACGTTATTTCCGTGCACCTGGTCCTGTCAGACAGATCGCGGGGTTTGATCGGGGCCCATGACCTGGAGAAGATGAAGAGGTCATCCTTCCTCATCAATACATCTCGCGGTCCATTGGTTGTGGAAAGGGACCTGCTTGACCACCTCAAGGCAGGAAGGATCCGGGGTGCTGCGCTGGATGTCTTTGATCTTGAGCCACTGCCAGCCGACAGCGAGTGGAGGAATAAGGATTGGGGCAAGGATGGGTCGAGTCAAGTGTTATTGACGCCTCATATGGGTTACGTGGAAGAAGCAACGCTCGGGTCCTGGTATGCGCAGCAGGTCGAAAATATCCAGCGCTGGGAGGCGGGAGAGCCGTTGACCACTCCTCTCTAACTTTAGTGTCTAGTCTAGGCCTGGACCCCCCTGCCAGCCTCTGACCACATAGCACAAGACTACTGGCGGGCGTTTCAAGCTAGAAATCAATAGCTCAGGCTCATGCACGAGGCGGACCGAGCCGTCTTCCTCCGTATCCGCAGACGGAGCAAAGCGCTCCGGGTTGGACTCGTAGTTCATCCAGTCTCTCTGCCTCGCCAGTGTTGTCTGGGTGAAAGACTCCCGCGCGAATCTCACGGGCGCCTCTTGTTTTTGTAGCCGGGGTCCCCAATGTGCCGGCCGGCTGAAACTAGCGTTGAGTCGAGTTCCTACTTCAGCTCGGTGCGAGGTGCTGCAGCCGAATGGAATCAGCCACGAATCCCGTTACAGCGCTCGCCCCGTGCGTGCAGAGGAGAGGGCAGCTAGTAGAATGCACGCGGCCGGGTGGCGCGAGAATCCTTCTGCCAGAGGAGCCCTTGGGGATCGGGACGATTGCCACTGACAGCGTGATCCCGACGCCGATCTTTGGGCACGAAGCATTTCCAGAAGCATGCCCTCGCAGGTGTTGAACGGTTTGATCGACAGATGTGCAGGGACAGGATCCCATGTCAAACAGAGCCTCCACAAACGTTGCCAAAGCGTGGAGGTGTCGCGGTCAGATCCCCCTCCCGCAACGAATCGTCTCATGATTCCTCGTGTGGCTTGGGTGGGTAGAGTCGGCGAACAGATGGCGTTACGCGAACGCCATGTTCCAGTGCAGCTGCTGTCATACTGGCGCTATGTCCAAATACATGCACATCCCTGTTCAACCCAGGGTAGGGGCCTCGTATCAACCCCCACAGCCGCCCGTCTCTGGTAGATGGCGAATCAGCTGCCCGTCCCGCAGTCGGTCTAGGGATGTATGTCATCCTTCGCCAAGAGACGGCACAGCTGGGACGCTGATGAGTTGGCGGGCGTTGGAACACCGCCCTTGAGAAGAGACGAGAGGCTTCCGAACGGTCGAGGACTGTGGAGGCAGACTAACAAAGCCATGGTATTTGCCCTCTGATAATATTGCCATTGTGGGATGCCGCTGTGGAAATTGCGTCTGGGGTAGAATGCAGCCAACGGTTCGTCCGTGGCAGTTGTCCTGCACAACTGCACTGTGCATCCTCCTTCTAGTTTAGCCAGACTCAATGTCAAACAGTGAAAATACTACTCGTCATATATGCAAATGTACCTGATCTCCCAGACACACAGACACAAAGCCGATACACAACACCTGCATATTGGAGTCTTACAAGCAACTGCCTTGTTTTAACCCTGCCCGACACCACACCTCTGTGTCTTGGCCTAGTGACAGAGCACACATGTGCCGCAAGATGCATCTTTTTCCATTTTCGTTGGCCTGCGACTGACTTGCCGGGTCCGCAGCTGCACAGCTCTCAACTGCCGCAGGAGAGCATGGGGTTGGGGACCGGACGTCTGATAGTTTCTAGTACATCGGGGCTCCCGTCGTCCATGTGCTAGTTCGCCCATGGCTCAAGTGGCTGAACGGAGCGCGTTCATGACCGCCAGATGATTGTAGGGCTGGCGTTCGCTAGTGCAACTCAAACGGGACGAACCTCGATATCACGTCCGCTATAAACTCCACCAGTTCACTGAGCCCGGGAAAGCTTGGGACTCTTATCGTCCTGTCCAGGCGGGAACTAACATGGGAGGCGGGAAGCTCCCCCAGGTCTCCATTCGTTTTCCCCCGGTCTCCTGGGCACTCTCGCGCGCGTGGCGTATGGGTGGAGAGGGACGCACATAGGCTGCATTCTGTGACATTCGACCGCATGTGACTTTTGCGGGCAAGGTCCACCACCTCCTCTACTTCAGTCAGCCAGGACCCTGGGTGACGCGCCGCAGGTCGGCCTATCAGGTCATTGTGGCTCTGATAGATCGATCACACAATCCTTGCACAACGCTTCGCATAGTCCGAGCAGCCTTGTCCGCTAACGGGAACCTAGGGTGCGAGCGGATGGATGTGGGTACGGCGTAGCAGAACTATCAAAACAACCATCCCCTACCCGTTGTTCCCTGTCTTGTACAGGCCTAGCGCTGGCCATGGGCACACTCTGTGACGGTCCTCATTCGCAGAGGCATTACTTACATGTGGGTATGTCTTCGGGAAATGTCAATTGGGCTGGCTGAAGGGGGGGGCACAAAGACCCAGCAACTCCAAACCTTCTAACCGCACTAACACATCAGCTCCGAGACATTCCAACGTTGGCCAAAGTATCTACTGCGTTCTTTACAACAATATGGCATAGTTTACATCATGCTTTGCTAGGCCCGGTGTCAACAACTCCACTGCGGAACGGCCATCACCCCATGGCAAGCCCTCCATCAGTGCTAAACATGAGACCTCATCACTATTGAAGCCTTTTCGGTGTAGCCTCCGAGATTGTGGACCGCTGAACTGCCCAAATTAGACTTGAAGCCATCGTGAACCAAGCTCTCAGGACGCCTCGAAAACGCCTCTTCCCCTTCACAGTCACAGACGGCTTCTGGCCACGCCACAAGGCCATGAGCAACTCGAGCCGGGGCGTGCCACTACCGCCGACTGAAGTACAGACTTCACATAGCAGTGGTGAAATGTATCAAGGCCCGATTCCAAGGAAGGCCCTGTTAAGCAGAGGCAAAGTACAGTACGGGCCTCACGCCTATTCCCCGATGATCTCGACGATCCTGTTCTGACGTGGTTACAGGTGGAAGGGGTGAACCATGAAAGTAAAGGACTGCTCTTACGTCCTCGCCGTTACACTACCGTGGGAATTGTGTTGTAGAGAAGCGGTATCTTGTACATCCAAGTTTCTGACACACCCCTAGCTCACTGGAAGGCCTCAATCGACTAGTCCCTCTCGGGGCTTACAATCCATCGGGAGGTAGAGATCATGGTGATGGGGACATTACGCCCGAGAAACGGAGGCAGGTGGCTAATTCACGCCTTCCTCCACGGTATATATTGTGCTCTTGTCCCCTCTCAGAGTTTATGATTCAGCAAGCAATCATCTCAGTTCATCAAGCACTCTCAACTACTCCAATACTCGCAATCCCTATTAAATCCAAGCATCGCCTCTTCTATTCCTACTGCTCCTACTGCTCCTGTTACACCCATTGCATCTACTACACCTACGAGACCTGCAACAGAATCATCCTCCTTCAAAATGAGCTCCCCTCCTGGATCGTCCTCAATGGGTATGACCCAAATCACTTCTAGTGAACGGCGCCATGTCATCCCAAACTCTACCCGCAACCTCCTCGTCATTCTTTTTGGAGAGTTCTGCGGAACCTTCATGTTTCTTCTTCTCTCCTTTGTTGGTGCGCAGACTGCTCTCAACACAAACAACCCAACCGACCCCAGCGCGCCTCTGCAGCCTTTCAGTCTGATGTACATTGCCGCTGCATTCGGTACTGCACTAGCAGTCAACGTCTGGATCTTCTACCGCATCTCTGGTGGAATGTTTAACCCTGCTGTAAGTAATCAAAACATTGCATAACTAGCACTCCACACCATGCTAATGCATGACACTTAGGTCACCCTTGGTCTGGTCTTCGTCGGCGCCGTCAAGCCTCTTCGCGCTCTCGCCATTGTCCCCACCCAGATCGTTGCCGGCATCGCTGCTGCCGCAGTTACCGATGGTCTCATCCCTGGCCCACTGGGCGTCGCCAATACACTTGGAGGAGGTACCAGCAAGGCTCAGGGTCTCTTCATTGAGATGTTCTTCACGGCTCAGCTTGTCTTGACTGTCTACTTCCTGGCTGTCGAGAAGCACCGTGGTACTTTCCTCGCTCCCATTGGCATCGGTATCTCTGTCTTTGTTGCCCACATGTCTGCCACTAACTGGACCGGCACCTCAATCAACCCTGCCCGATCCTTTGGTCCTGCTGTCATCATCGGCTTCACCAACTACCACTGGATCTACTGGCTCGGTCCTTTCATGGGCAGTTGTCTTGCTTTTGGAGTCTATACTACATTCAAGTGGCTCGAGTACAAGACCGCCAACCCCGGCCAGGATGATGATGACCTTGAGAGGGGCAACTTCTCCGTCAAGCCTGACGAGCGCGCCATGCCCCCTGGCGCCCGTCTGGATGATGTCTCTGGCAAGACCAAGGCCCGCGTCAGGAGTGACAGCGTTATCGAGGGCCAGATGAGTCCCATTGAGTAAATTGGCCCTCGGCCGAACCCTGATGCGGCTGTCCACTCACATTTCTTTGCGAGCTTGATGCCCGTAGCCGAAGTGTCTTGATGCAGGACGTCTCCGGGGGATAAATTCATAATTATGAAACATACATAACGTGGCCAATGTCTGCGACAAAGCCACAGTCATACTAGTCGAAGTTTTGGTGGAAAAGATGGAGTATCGGGTTCTTTTATGAAATACATAGGCGCAAGCAATCAAGCGCAACGAACAGTCCTTTTTAATATATTTTATCGCATTAATCGCTCTGTCCAGATACCAATCCCACCCCTGTCTCGTAGTCCGATTCTCGATTGACTGGCGCCCTAACTCTCCAGAAGGCCTTGAAGCCGGCCCAGAAAACCCAACTCAGCAAGAAAAGAGAGTAGAAGATGATGAATATTTTTAGTCCATCAGACATGATCATTCCGAAAATCCCCTGGCTACTCAATTTGGCTAGGGCTTTGTCTATTGACCCGGAGGACATGAAGTCCTCAAAAGTGTTGATGAGGGTGCAGATGACGTCGAAGCACCAGACAACACACAACGCCAGAAGAGCTATAGAGCCCCTCCGCTCGGCATAGAAGAAATCGTGCCATTTTGTAGTTAGGTCTGACGTCCGCGGAAAGTAGTGGGCCACTTTAAAGAAGAGAAACGCGACTAGGCTGAGCGACACGAGTGTGCCGGGAATGAACACCCATAGTTTTTGCTCGGCGAACCGAGATTCAGCGACACACAAGGTGCCATAGAGCAGACCCCAAGCGCCGAAGCCCACCACGCGAAAACTGTCGTCGACTTCTATCGGCATTTTTTTTTTGGCTGCAATCGGCTGGTCTCAGGCAGATATTGGTCAAAATGTGGCTGTAGATGCTGATGATGTTGATCGCAGGTTTGTTGTCGCGTTCCCCTGATCACCCTCAAGAATTTGCGCTATGGCCCATCTGTCACATTCAACCTTGCACTGTCGCTACCCTGCACCTACCAGCCAAGACCCTTAGAGATTCATCAATACGACATTGCTAATTTTAAGCTTATGTTTATTGAATTGATGAGATACCCTTGTTTAATGCACTACTACTATGATATGCATAATGGTTTGCTTATGTTGGCATTCAAAAATACTTTCAATTCATTCGCAAGGATCCCTCGTCCTGGTGTCCTGCTCAACTAAAAGTGCACCGCTCAAATCAAGATCAAGTTTCTAGTTCAAGAGGCATTTCCAAGTGGAGTATTCAACAGAGAAGCAAATAAAAAAGCGAAGTAGACAAGGCCGACGCCAATGTCTCAAGCATCCTGAATGTTTACAACGTCTCCATATTTGTCAACAGCCAATTTCTTCTTCTGTGTGGATGTCTTGACAGGACTCTTTGCTGTAAAGATTTCATCCAATTCCTCGAGCTACAAGGATATTTTAGTATTAATAAAACCCAACAAAAATAATTAGGATAATAAACTTACGGTGCGTCCCTTGGTTTCGGGAATGACGAGGTAGACGACGAGGACTTGAATAGCATCCCAAATAAGAAAGACAATGTACGTCTTCCAACCAATCTTTGCCATAGAAACAGGCCAAGCAAACTGGTTCAAAAGACCGGCAACGTTGACAGCCAGCGAGGAGAACGCCATACCCTTTGCTCGCATCTCAAAGGAGAGCACCTCAACAGGGTACAAGGCCTGGAGCGGGGTAATGCCAACTGAGTAGATGGAGCCAAATATAAATATCATGGCCAAGGCTGCTTTGGATGCATGGTGATTAGTGTAGATAGGGTTGCCATCTGAATCATCTCCGACGTATGACTTGGCGAATATGGAACAGGCAATGGTCATGCCAAGCCACACCACGGTGCATCCCGAGAAGGAAAAGAGAAGCAACGGTCGGCGGCCAATCCTGTCGACCAAACAAGCCCCCATTATAGCAAAGAAGAATTGCTGGCAATTGTTGATGAGTGTGATGTTGGCCTGGGTGATCATATTCGTGTACCCAGCAGTGTCAAGGACAGATCCGAGGAAATATGACAGGACGGCATTTCCGGCCCATTGGCCAAATATAGAAACGACGATATTGCAGGATAGGCGATACACGGCAGCTCGGTTTCGAAAGAGCGCACGATAGTCCCACCAACGCTTGTCAGCACCATCCATGTCCAAGAATTCCTCATACTCGTCCAGCTGGAGCTTGACCCAGACGGAGTCGGGATTTCCCTCGCCATGGTATTTGGTCAAGACCTCCTTGGCCTTTTCCTTCTTATTGTGGACATATAACCAACGAGGTGACTCGGGGATGAGCATGCACAAACAAATGATGAGTCCCGCAAAAAGGGCTTGGAGCCAGGTGATGAGTCGCCAGGAGTAGTCGCCGCCAACATTGAGTCCGCCTCGTGCGGAACCGGCTGAAATAATCGAACCGCTAAACCAGAGGGTGTTGTATAAGGCTTAGAGAAAGCTAGTCAGATATAATGGTTGAACAGGGACAGGTTTTCACAGTACTTACCACCGACAACGCCACGGAATGCAGGGTGGTTGATCTCCACGACGTACATGGGCCCAGCCGAGGCCGCAATAGAGACACCAAAGCCGAGAAGAAATCGACCGCCCATAAATGGGCCCATGCTGTTGGATGTCCCTTGGATTATAGTACCGACAACAATCGTCAGAGCACCAATGAACATTCCCAGTCGACGGCCTAAGCCATCGATGGAGGGTCCTACGAAAGGAAGCGCAACAATGCCGCCAATTTGATACATGGATGAGACAATGCCTGTCCAGAGGCCATCGTTGTCCAAGATATACTTTTCCTTGAACCATTTGTTCTGCAACAGATTGTTGATTAAACTGCCGTCATATCCATTCATTGTACTGCAAAAGAAGCCGACGATAGAGAAGGCATAGACAAAAATCATGGCTTGCGACCAGGCGCGCGGAGGCTCCTTGATCATAGCCTCGTTGAAGGCTTCGTTACCCGTGATAACGTGGACCTTGACCTCTTTCTGAGACATATGTTAGTTTTGGCGTCTGGAAGTAGTTAATACCGTTACTCGGCCAGGCAAATTATACCTTTTCGTCATCGTCGTGGACCGGGTCGACGCCCGTGTCAGCGATCTTGTCAGACATGGCTCTAGAGGTGGCTTGACCTGCGTGTAGTAGTAATTGTCACTATAGTATATTGAAATATACGCGTATAATAGTATAGTGAGATAATTGAAACAGAAAGAAACCGCAGAGTGAATTGGCGAGGGGTGGACTTTTGTACCAGAAGCGTCTGAGACTACATACTGCATTGCTTCTTGGCGAACACAATATGCTCCTCTGAATGGTCATCCGGAAAGGAAATACAAATGGAGACCCGTTCCGATGAGAATCGAGCCACCCATGATAAACATCCTGGACTCCAGTAAGACAGCCAGTCCGAGACATGGTGTATAGCGGGGTACGCTGCCAAAGTAGGTGCTCCCGAATTCCTAGTGGGTGGCTGGAAGAAAAACCCGGTCATTTGGCTATTTGGGTGAAATGCCTGGGTTGGTGCAGGAATTGTGGCAGCTGAAGTCCCGAAGGTTGGGGGAACTGAGGTAATCGAGCCAGGGTGCAGGCCTCGATCGTTCTCCCTGGTCGTTGGAAGCGAAGCACTACCGATGTAGTCGACGATGGCGCCTTGTTTCTTATTGGCCACCGTCAAGGATACCCCGAGAGAATCATGGCAAAAAAAAGGCCGAAAAGAGGGGGTATGAAGCTATTGCCCTCTGGATTGTTGCTTGCTGGATCGGCTTTGATGTGCATTGAAATGTCTGAGTGGCTATCATATTAATCTACATTTATGGAAACTAGAAGCTGTTCGTTGGGTATAACCCACTGATAACAAGGCTGTGATATTACCATGTTCACTCAAACCATCAAAATAAAGATCACGAACCAGTAGGTGGGCGAATGGGCTCACATGATAGAGGTTTGACCCTCCAATTTGAACACCGATGCCATGGTGGAGGGGGTGCGTGTTGGAGCAGAGTAGTTTGCCCCAGATATTTCTTGGGATGCGTAATGGAGGGTGACACTCCTAATGCTGCACGAACCAAATTGGAAACCTGACCCGGTTAATTTGGTTGTACAGGAAGGTCACCAGTCGTCGCTGTCCGCAAAAACGGTGGGGAATCAGACCATGCGCGGTAGATCCTGCAGAGGAGAGTAGCACGGCATCAACGTCGTGCGTGTACCCCATATGCAAGGCGCGACGAAACCTCACGTGGGGATAAATTTTCGTAAAACCTGAGCCGAAGCCAACCAAAGCTGGTACCGCAAGCTACACAATGATGGGGCCCGTCAATCATGGCCCATGAACGGCTCGGAGATTGCCATCGCCAGTCTGATCTCTACCCTGAATTTATTTCCTCTCTATTAGCATAGAGAGCATAAAAACAGCTGTGGCACTTGATGTACTCCAATTGCCGTCAATTTCCTCTTTCGGAGCCCTATGAACCCCCCTTGCATCCCCTAACCATCCCGACCCACGAGCCTATCTGGTGTGTGGAGTACAGTCAACTCAACCCCGCATTGTAGTATCTCGTGCCATGGGTCCGGGGTTTCTGGAGGCTGGAGCCATGGGACTGGTTTAGATCAAGACTGGGGCGATTGTGGGAAAAGCGGTCACGCAAAAAAAATGCGCAGTTTAGTTCATGATGGCTTCCCAATGTGATGTGCCGCGGAGCCGAGGGGGGTCAACGTTATTCTGGTTATTCACTGGCGAAAATAATTCTATTGGTGCTGAAGAAGCTGTCAAGTGCAATCCTGCCTGCATCTCATCTAACCGATGCTCTAGCTTCGGAGAAGATTCATTACGATCCGACAAAGGACTACCTCAGCCGTACTCCGACGGCCCGCTAATGCGAATCACAGCCTTCAAATAACGAATCAGATATCATTGCAGCTTCCCCGACCTGACCATAAAGACATGGCCACGACACCTTCGCGGGGTCACCCCAAGAGAGGGCACAGCCAATGAATCGGTCTCAGCGACAGCCTGTTCCTCATCTAGTCGCTCCTGGTTTGCCACATCTTTCAAGGGTGTGTCTCTTACAATGCGTTATTGTAAACGAATACACGGATGTGTTCGATGTTTGCTAAGCCACAGTGTGTTCCGTATGAGAATCAGATTCGCCTCCTAGTCTTGGAATGCTTGGACGTGAGACAAGAAATCATGCAATCTTTTTGCGCCTCAATCCGAACATGGAGCTGGCCAATTTTCGTTGTCAAATTATTACTTTCTGCGCTATCATCATAGCCCACCCCGAAGCTATCAGTAACATGGCAAGTTGACGAAAGTTCAGAAGGGCTGTTTATAGACCATACCTCTACTACACGGCGTACCACATCGGCTTTGTGCGAAATCGAGCGGCTGAAGTATTTGGGTAGGATAAAAGTGTGGTGATGAAATGTGAATTATGTCAAACGGCAGGTCAGACGGTGTTCTAAGACTCATATTTACTTGCTCCTTCCACAGGCCCGGGCCATATGTTCCTTGTCCCCGGTGAAGTCGTGTCGAATAGGTTAGTATAAGTCAAGGCGTCGCGTAGCGTGCTGTTAGGAGAATTGCAAACGCTAGGGCCTGACTCCATGTGGTGGTTAGATGGGAGCACTTCAAGAGGCGTAATACATGGCACACGAATCAATATTAGTAAGAGGAAGGCCAGGAATGAACGGAATAAACATGTGAGTATAGAAATTGGTGCAATGTCATACTGCAATGGTCGGGATTATCATTAAAAGCCGCTGGCGTTATTTTGGTTCTCCTTAGTACAGCGACGATGTAAGCCTATGCCACCTGCATCTATCCTTCCACACGCTAGGGGCACCGGATGGCTGGTATGCGTTTCGGTCTTTTGGGTGGCTCAACCGTTTGCTGAGCGCTAGCCTGGCTGACAAAGTATCTTGACATGGTTTTTCGAAAGTTAATCTGGAGAGGCCTCATATAGGACAAAATTAAGAGATTTGGAGTCTATACAAGATCTTTAGCAGGTAGTTTCAGTATCACCTAGACCGTGGGGAAAATTGGGGATGTCATGCCGATTGCTTGCCAAGTTCGGAACGGGACCATTTGGGCACGTGATGATGCACAGCATCGGATCGTTGTCGATCTGATCGCCTTTGAAGATTGAAGTGTATATTTGTGTACCCAAAATTAAGATGAGCAGATAACTCTGTTGCATAGGGGGCAATGTAAAGTAACTAACCGCGGGCCCTATTATTCGGGAGGGTCTTTATTCTGTTCTCAGTCGGCTGGTAAATGGCAAGTCGTGATCTTTATGAGAGCACCATGTTTAATAGGCGGCCTGACGCTGAGACCAACCCCACACCCAGAACGTATCCGCTCGACCATTTGCCGGGACCAAGTTTCATGGGAGTCGACACTGGGACCTCGGCTGTGCACGCGCGGATGGGATGCATGACAATGTATGAGTCCAGCGCGCGATGGTGCCTTTGCCTCGGACACGTCGTTGAGACGTCGCCAGAAAAGGAACCTCCAAAAAAATTAACGTACAATTTTTTCTCCCTGTCGTAAAACTGTGGGCGAATAAATGCAAAATCGACAGACATATACATTGGCTTCCGCACAACGGAGCCGACCTGGCGCCTGAAGCGTCCGCTTTCCTCCGAGTGGGGCCTTGGTCTTTTGACGCACGCGGGGAATTACCTAAGGCTCGCCTCACGACCATTCTGGCTTGACATCCCAGCACAATTCTCTCACGAGACTGGGACGGACGAGATTGAGGGCGGCACTGAGACACACACGCTGACCGAGCCTGCGAGACGCCCGTGGCCATCATGTCGTCGGTCAAGGCCACCAAGAAGAGCGCCTTCTCGTGCGAGCCCTGCAGGCGGCGCAAGGTACATCCATTCTCCCGGCCTCGCCCTCATTCTCATTTAAATTCTTGCTGACACGGCTGCTCTCAGGTGAAATGCGGTGGCGAGCAGCCCATTTGCAATCGTTGCTCTGCGAGAAAAGATGATTGTGTGTATAAACTGTGCGGCTCCCCCCCCTGCCTCATGTTCTCCTGGCCTCTCCATTTACACCATCTGCCCACCCTCTTGTAGAATCCCATGTGCGTCGACTTACATTTTCGCAGCAATCCAACCCTGTCCTACACACAGCGCCTCGAAGAACGCATCAAGGAGCTTGAAGACCAGCTCGCTGCCGCAAAGTCTGCCCCTCCATCCATTGCCGCCTCAACTCACTCCAGTCCCGGTGTCTTTAACGGATCAGACCACCATCACCACCGCGGCGGCAGCCATGTTGACGAACATGGGATGACTCGAAGCTTTATGGGATTGAAAATTGACGACAAAGGAAGCATTACTTACCATGGCCCGACGAGCCTGTTTTACCTCCCCAGTGACCGGGAGACTCCTCATAATGAGTTGCTCGCCTCAGTCGACACCGACGCTCATAGGAGAGAGAGACTGGTGAACAATGCATGGCACCAACGTGCACTAGAAAATCTTTCCGACATCCCCGTAAGCTTATGTGCCTCTTTACTCATCTGCACACAGTCTAATTTGTATAGGAACCGTTTCAATTTCTCCTGAATGTACACTGGTGCTGGATCCAGCCTTTATTCAACTTCATTTACCGACCTGCTTTCACTCGTATGTCTGACCTAGCAACACTAGCTCCTGGGGAGATCTAATGAGATTTAGGCGACATGCAATCTATGGGACCGTACTACTCTCACACTCTTCTCAACGCCATTCTTTCGCATTCAATCCGCTGGGGTAAGAGTGATCCCTCAACCAAACGGCTCCTGGACCAATCCTATGACGGCGGTGCTGTATTCGCCAAGCATGCTCGTAGCATGCTCTTTGACGAACTGAACCGTGGTGTCAGCACCATTCCTACGGTTCAAACTCTCCTGCTTCTCAGCGCTCAAGAGTGCGGCCATGGAAACACGACTCAGGCGTGGATCTATAGCGGCCTCGCGTTTCGCCTGATTGACCACTTGGGCATATGCGTAGACGGACAGAGGTTTCCTGGATCAGTACACCTGTCTGACGAGGAGGTGGAGATTCGGCATCGGCTCTTTTGGAGTTGCTACTTCTGGGATAAGATCATCAGTTTGTACCTGGGCCGATCTCCATCTCTCCAACATACGCATGTATCTCCGCCACAAATCATGTGTAAGTCAACCCATGACAGGGTAATAAAACTAGCTAACAATAACAGTGGACGACTCTGCTGAGAACGAGCTGTGGGTGCCGTTTGATTCGCCTCATGGCGCGGATTGGAAATACCCCCCTGCTACCGCTCATTCGACTTCATGCTTCATGAGGACCTGTCAGTTATCAGTCATCTTCAATGAGATCTTGATTCATATGTATGATCCACTCATGCAAAACACCGAGGCCGAAATGCAGGAATGTCTGCAGCATCAAGATCCGGCCCTGCGGCTATGGTGGGACCAGCTGCCCCCTCATCTCAAGATCGACCCCCTGGCACTTCCGGCGCTTGCACCGCCGTCGCATATTGTCACCATGAAGTTGGTTTCCCGAGAATATCCTTCAATGCCATGTTATACTAACTTGCGTTGTAGTGCTTTGTATCACACGTTTAGGATCCTGTTATTCAGGCCCATGCTTTCCCGTCAGGTACATCCTGAGGATGAGGGTCCACACCCGATGCAAAACCACCTGGTGGAATGCGTCACATCAGCCACATCGATTATTGCCATTTTCGACCTTTTCTGCCGAACCTTCACCATCAACCACTGTGTCCTGTCGCTTTCCTACAGTTTGTACATTGCGGCCACGATTTTCCTCTTGCAGGTGCAGGCATCTCCTGAGGACCAACAAGCCCTTCGAAAGCTGGGCTTTTGCATTCAAGCGTTGCACCAAGCCAAGTTTATCAACCCAGGTGAGATATGCATCTTAATTGGCTTCGCCCGAATACTAATTATTTGAAGTCATTTCAAGTGGCTTGGCTTTGATTACTAGAGAGGTTTCGGCGCACGGAATCAATCTTGGCGGGATGCCTCAACAGCAGCCGCAGCCACAGCCGCAACCGCAACCACAGCCCCAGCAGCACAGCCCAGCAACTCCAGCAACCCCGAGCATGGGAACCGAAATACCCCTTTCCGAATCCATGTTTCAAACACCAATCGAGATGGCTCCACAGCAAGCTCCCTTCGACCCAGATCAGCTATTCCAGACTCCTTGGATTGATAATTTCGGCCAAGCGATGAATGTGGATCGAGGCGTCTTCGAGGCTATGTCATCCTTTGAGCCACTTAGTGTGCGAGTGGGTGCAATTCATGACACCGATAATCAAGGCACTTTTGGATAGTCATCTCTACCACTAACGTTATAGGCCGACTATTTACAAGTAGCCGGCCTCAGCCTGAGCATCCTCGGGTTATATCCTGGAGGTGGCTCATTTAGAGCATAGGACGGGGGCTCTGATCGAGTGTCCTTCCTTGGCTCATAGTCGCTTTGGCGGCTAATATCTTCATGAGCTGATTGTCGAAATGAGAGCCAGCTTAAAAAACACATCGCCAATTTATGAAATAATAAGCATTGAACCGATTCCGACCAATTTATATCAAATACCTGAGAAATAGCTCAGCACGGCCATAAAGTTAATTCGGCCAATATTAACTTTATTCGGAGGATGCAGATCTGGTCAAGGTAACGTAATTCACTATGTTTTTCATGAATTGTTGAGAGGGCTCTTTGTAGTTCTTGCGTCTTCGTATTCTGACAACGTCCCAGTCATTTTGAATAATAATACCCTTTGAATTCGTGAGCCAGGTTCATGCCTGGAATCTTATATGCAAGAAATACGAAAGCATGTATCTACTTCTCCTGAAAATTATTCAGGTCTTCGAAAATAGGCTGAATCTTGGGGAGGCTGATGGCTTGGCTTGGCTTGGCTTGGTTGGGCGGTTTGCGACAACCCTTAAGCCCCGCCAGGAGCATTTTATCTCCTGCGAGCCAGCGACAAGACCATCAGGCCGCACGCCAAGCAGCCATCTGGTGGGCTCTACCATGCTCCTTGGAAGTGGTTGGTCCAGATAGATAGACAAGTTTAGTATGCAGGCTACCGCACGCGGTGACTTCATACATACATTGGTCAATGCTATCACACGATGTATGATAGCATTTGCCCCAGGTAGTCCTAAAAAAAGAAAACGGAAATATATCAATGAAACAAACGGAGCTTTTGGTGCGGCGGTGTGTATCTTGACTATGCGAGTGGATTAGCTTGGGGAGCCTGTTAAGGGTCGTCAGCCAAGGACATCGCTGATGTTGGTATAAAAACAGTGAAGTGAGCAAACAAATTCAAATTGATGGATATTTCGAAAAACACGCGGTTGCCCATGGAGCCTAGTCTAAACATCCTCTGGCAAATTACTTTCGTAAATGTTATACATCACTCGTTAGTTTTTTTTTTTTTTTTTAACACCCCACAGATCCTCAGCATTGCCCCTGAATAACCTCTCGATGAGAAGTTCGTCTCCGTTGCACCATTCCAGCGCCATGGCCATCCAGGACCGGATGTCTAGACCCTCGAACCGCGTGTGCGGCCAGTCAGTCGCAAAGACGATGCGAGAGGAGCCGAAGAGCTTGATGAGCTCCTTCGCAACCGGCTCAAGGGGGCTATAGTTTGGATCCTTGGTAATTCGATAAGGCGCTGAGAGCTTGACGTACGTGTTGGTGGTTTGCAGGAGCTTCACTAGGGAGGAGAAACCAGCCAAGTCGTAGGGATTGACCGCCTGGTTTTCCGCAAGAACCGGGTGACCGATGTGGTCGATGCAGAAGCGCACGTTAAGGCTGGGCACGATGGGCTCGAGGTGGGCGATGAGCGGCATGGGGACGTAGACCTGGACGGCCCAGTCTAGGGGCCGCACAGCATCCGCGTACCGGTGCAGGACGCTGGAGAGCTCCTCGGCGTCAATCTCACGCCCGACGGATTGGATGTTGAGCCTCACGCCGCGGACGCCGATCTCGTGCCACTCGCGCAGCTGATCGGCCGTCGTGGTCGCGGGGTCGAACTGGACGACGCCCCGCCCCCGCCCCGGCCCGAGGCGACGCAGGGCGTCGAGCATGCACGAGTTGTCGTCGCCGTAGATGGACGGCTGCACAATGACAATGTTCGCGATGCCCACCGAGGCCTCGAACTCGAGCGCCTGGTCCAGCGAGAAGCTGCTGGGGCGGTAGGCGGCGCTGGGGCTCAGCGGGTAGTTGACGGGGTCGAGGATGTGCATGTGCGAGTCCCACGCGCCGGCGGGGATGCGCTGGGCGAGCGGGAGGCTCGTGGCTTCGGGCTCGCTGCTACAGGGCATCTCGACGGCTGCTGTTACATGATGCTGCTGTCTGCGCAGCCGGAGGTTGGGTCTGGCTCCTCGGCGCGGCTTTTGTTGATGTCCGTTGCTCAGGCTGGGACGGGCCGCCGCAGTCCGCGGCGGGCCGTTGGCCGAGGTGGATCTTGTGCTGTACAAAGCTGGTCGTACACTTCCTCGGCACAGCAGGGGTGGTGAGTTAAGGTAGCGGAATGGAAATTCCGAGGGCAGATGACTCAGAACTGTTCCTTTTCGCAAATGTTCGAGATTGGTTATGGCAAGCAACTGTCGGAATATGTGTTGAATGTGGGCCATGATGAAGGCCTCACGGCGGGCTACGGTACCATTGATCAGGTTCCAACGCCCGCACTGGTAGCGTATAGGACAACTGAGAAAGATTATTTCAAGTATTGATAATATGAAATACAAGGAAATGGCGATAGAAGGTTTTACGAATGGCTAGGGGACGAGAAAAACCAGGTTCGCGCGTTGGCTGATTCGCAGGTTCAAAGTTTCCACCTTGTGCTACTAGTCACATCGACTCCCCACGGGGCACCCCTTATTAATGATCTAAATCAGTGCAACTTAAATCTATCTTGTGCGGGGGGGAACGTTGGCTCGGAAGTTGTCCGACTTCGGGGCCGTGATTCTTTATCAGCTAACATCAGAATGGGAGGTATTGTGTGGAGGTGGAGGCTCACAGGTATCTACATCTGACCAGCGTGAGTCGATATGGCACAATGGAGAATGAAGAGTGCCGAATGGGATGACAGATCATTGCAGTCAAATTTGATAAATGAACAGTCGTCCCTTCACCTTTACACTTAGCTTAAAATGTTGAGTCAAAAGTCTGGCAACACCTCGCGGCGGGCCGCCCACCAATTCAACAAATAAATGAAATAAGCCAGAAAAATTACCTGGCAAATAATAATTTTGGGGTTACTTATTATGCTAGGGCTATGAGATATTATTTATTGTCGTAGGCCTGAGTTTGAAAATCCGGAAAGGTGGTCGCAATCGATAGGTGGAACCGGTGTTGTCAGACTTTTGGCACATCATTTTAGTTTCCTTCTAATGCTATGGCGACGATAAATACGCTGAATAGGTTCAAACCATAGTGTTTTATGACAACGCCTTTACCAATCAAATAAGCAAAATTGGGTTTCGCAAACTATTTGGTTCATATTGCGCGGCCTCCGGACATGTATACAAAGGCATGGTGGCATTGAACAACCAACTAGTAATAATATTTGTCGTATTCGGGCAAAGCGACAACACAAATCTATGGGTTTACACTTGGCTTGTCCTGTAGACGGGATCGCCTGGGCCTAAAGAACAAGGGGATGCTATTGATGGGACCCCAAGCACAGCCACAGAACTATCGTTTTGCGTATTTGTCATGCATGCTGACGGCTGCTGCTGCTGCTGCCGCTACTGCTACTGCCAGCCAAGCCTCGTTTGATTCCATAGGCCGTTTCCAAATCTGATTCCAAAACAGCGCTTGTATACAAGGCTGCAGCGGAGAGCGCCACAAACGGGCTGCTAGCGGCCCAAAGTGGCAATGCTCAGATCTCCGTATCGTCATCGGCGACATCGGTGACGCACCTGGCACAGGGCGCACTTCCTTTTGAACCCCCCTCCACCTCGGCGGATTTGTCACGTCCCGCCCCGGCGGTTTTTAATTCCACATCGCACGTCTCTCTGGTATAGACCTGTAGCTCAGGTCCCTCTTCCCGTTCGTCATTACTTGTGATTGTCTGCTTCTTTTTTCGTATAAACATTGCGCATCCCCTCCGTTCAGATCAATCCCGCCACGGACAAAGCTAGTAGCTTCATAGCTGTCGCAACACCCCGCACTCAGCTATCCAGGTCGCAACCAAGAAACCCACCACAACTGGGGACAAAGTGGAAAAAAAAATCCCAAATAGCAACAACAAACCCGCAACTGAAGAGGAAGAGGAAGAGAAAAAAACCAGAAACATGCCCTTCCAGCTCCCCAACTTTGTCGCGCGCCTCGTGCGCCCCTCGGTCCAATCCGCAATGCTCAGCGTTGCGCCCGACGCCTCCGCCGCGACATCCTCTCTCCCCGCCGGCGCCCAGCGCTGCACCGTCGCTGCCGGCTGCTTCTGGGGCACCGAGCACCTCTACCGCAAGCACTTTGCCGGCAAGGGCCTCATCGATGCCAAAGTCGGCTACATCGGCGGCGACCTGGAGAACCCCGGCTACCGAGCTGTCTGCGGAGGCAAGACTGGCCGTACGTATTATACCATTCATTCATCCATTGAATTGGCGACGCCAGAGCATTTTGCTAACATAGGAATAAAAAACCACAGACGCCGAGGCTGCGCAAATCATCTTCGACCCCGCGCAGGTCTCGTACAGCCAGCTCCTCGAGTTCTTCTACAAGATGCACGACCCCACGACGCTCAACGCCCAGGGCCCCGACACTGGCCCCCAGTACCGCTCCGCCATCTACTTCCACGACGAGGAGCAGGAGAAGATCGCCCGCGAGGTGACGGAAAAGGCCAACGCCCAGTGGTGGAAAGGCGGCATCGTCACCGAGGTCGCCCCCGCCGGCAAGTGGTGGACTGCTGAGGAGTATCACCAGCTGTACCTCCACAACAACCCCAGCGGCTACGAGTGCCCCAGCCACTTCTTGAGGTCGTTCCCTCCGCTCGAGTAAAGGGGATTGGAGGTTGGAGTCGGGATATGAATGGGTTTGCGCCGCTGATGACGGACATGATGAATTTAGTATGATGTAAGAAAATGCAGGACGGCCCATTATTTGGGAACACAGTATGGTATACGTCAGCCAGCACCTCAAATAGACCTTTACAAACATCACAAGATCAATCATGTAGAAGGAATTTGGGGAGATTTTCATTTTTTGGTATATCCGTACAAAACTAAGAAAAATAACGGGACTCCCATCTACCCGTAAACACAACAATGGCTAGTCCAGAGAGGAGTTTCATTAACCTCTTTCAATGGTTCCTTTAACTGTAAATAATACACGCTTCCATCACCATCCTTCTCCCTTGCCCGCTGGCGATTACTTTCGTCGGTTCTGCTGCATCATGAGGATCTGGACCATACGGATGAAGATGTTGAGGAAGTCGAGCTCGAGTGAGATACTCTCGTTGACGGGGTCGCGGCGCATGACGCCAGCCTGAGCGAGGCGAGCGTGGTACAGGACCTTCTGCACATCGTACAGAGTGAAACCACCAAAGACGGCAAGACCACCGTAGAGCCAGATGTTCTCAGTGAAAGCAAGAGTTCGGACGGCGGTGGCGGGAATGATGAGAGGGGCGAGACCAGAAGCGGCGACAATAGCAGCGCCAGCCAGGAGGGGACCACCAATGTAGAGGTACTTCTCCTGCTTAGCAGTGGCACCAACAACAGCCAGGCCACCCATCATGGCAACAGTGTAGAGACCGGCACGGGCGAGGAGGGCACCAGGAACAAAAGCGAGCAGAGGGGCGACAAAAGCAGCTTGGGTGGCGTTGAAGGCGGTCCACAGAGCATACTTGGGAATGTAGCTGTGACATGTTAGCAAAAAAATCGCTTCTTTTCGTCATCGATTGAGATATGCTACTTACTTGTCAGGGCTGATAGATCGAGTACCAATCATAGTCGCAAAGCTGAGAGCAAGACCACCAATACCGACAACCCAAGGGTTGGTAACCATAATTCGGTACACGAAGCCGGTCTGGACCATCTGTCGGGCGGTCAAGGCAATGATACCAATTCCGAGACCAGTGTGCAGGAAAGTGTTGTTCAGGTACTCGCGCTCATAGATGGGCATGCCACCATCCTCGCGGGTCTCGCGGTTGAAGACGGCGTTGATGGCAACGAGCGTGCCTCCAAAGATGGCACCGCCCACCAACAGCTTTCGGGTTGTGGTCTGGCTGGCGGCACCGGCCGTCTGCTGCCGCGCAGACTCCTGGTAGTAGGAGCGGGCACCGGCCCGGGAGGATCGCAGGAAGGTGTTTCGGGTGGCGGCCGAGCTGATGCGCGAGTTGAAGAAGTTGGGCGTCGGCTTGGCCGGAGTGTGGAAGCTTCGAACGGGAGCGGCATATCGCATCGTCGACTTGGAGAGCTCAGGCAGCCGCTGCGCGAGACGCGCGGGCCCCTGGCGGATTGTGAGCGTAAACGACATTGTCGAGAACGACTGTGGTTTCTGGGGTGTCGTAGGTTGAAGACTTTACAAAGGAAAGGCTATGCGGGGAGAGGCACCGAGGGGGGTCGAGAAAAGCCGGGTATAATATGTGCAGAGGATATGACGTCCAGGGTTTAGTGGAGTCAACTCCCGGCGTCACGTGTATGGCTTTGTTGGTCTTCGAAGCAACTGGAAGCTCCGCTTTGGTCAGCAGTGGTGATGCAACGCGAGTGGGTTCCTCGGACTTTAGAGAAAGGCAACCGAGATGTCACAGCGGAGTTAAATCCCCTGCCATTAAAATCCAATTGACAAGCCATAATCACGGGAAGAAATCACTACGAAGTTCGAACGATTTCCCTACACTAACCATTTGCAACGATGATGCCATCAAAGAAGTTTTTAGTCGTGGATAGTAAAGGGGGAAAAAAGCAAGATTGACGTGAGCAAGGAAACCAAAATAAAATTGACAGAATCCAACAAATTGAATAAAATAATAAAGATATAAAATAATAGCCTTATGTTATTTGACTCTATATTGTCTGCCTGTCACCCTTTTTCAATTCTTGAGTTCCAATTTGGTTCAACCTCGCTTAAAGCAAGTTAAACCCTCCGAGGCACCGCGGTACGAGTACAGTAGTAGCCAACTACTTCGGCTGATGTTGTTCACCTAGCATTCGAACTTGGTTTGAGTTTGACAATTTGGTTTCAATCGTCGGATATTTCCAAATTACCATCCGCATCATTATGTGCCTCAGCTTCCGCTTCATCGGGGTATCTATGTAGCTTGTCGTGGGCATATCCCTTCTCTACAGTACAAACCTGCACCACCCAGAAAAAAGATGAATCCCTTCAACGTAAAATCCCGTTGTTCCTATGATTGTGACGCCAGTGCTGTATGGTCCCAATGCTCCCTTGTAGCTCCCATAAACATGCGACATTCCCAAAAATATGGCCATATCATTTGTTACCCATTTCATCGCAGCCCGCCAACTCCTTTCTCCACGACAAACCTTACCGGCCGTCGAGCCCTTCTCATTCTCATTCCGAAAGCAGACCGAGGCATGTAGCTCTGCGACGTCAACATGGCAACGCTCATCGTCTTCGGTACCCGGGCCTCCTCCTCAAATGCTTCACCGAGTCCTTCACCAGGTCCACTGTCAGCTGGAGGGGCACCGGCTCTATCATCGAATCCCCAGCTGGCAACTCCTCCTGCTCGCAGCCAGCCCTCCAGGTTGCGGCATTGGCTCACGTCTATCCAAGTGAGTCGCCCGCAGCCATTCAATACATTCTCCACTCCTCTTCCAGTCACACGTACACAACCACGGACACTCAAAGCTTCCAAGTCATTCAGATGCAACGCGACGCTTTCCAGACTTCCGTCACTGACGGCACTACCGCAAAATGCCAAGCGCAGCTCGCGAAGTTTAGGCAGGCGTAGAGCCACAACTTCAGTTGCGGTGTCGGACAGGGCGCAGCAAAATGACAAGTCCAAGTGCGTTAGGTTCTTGGCCGAGTTGACAAGAGCCACGACTGCATTATCCGACAAATAAGTGCAGTCCGCAAGACATAATCGAGTAAGTTTCTCGAATCGAAAGGGCGCCCAGGATTGAAAGCCTGCATCTGTAATAGATGTGCAGCGGGTGAGGGAGAGTGACTCCACGCGGTTTGATGCGTGGGCAGCGAGGTGAGCCATGGACCGGTCCGTAATGTGCTTACAATACGACAGGTTCAATCGCTTCAATTTAGGACATCCTATGACGGTTCCTGGGGGCGGCATGTTCTGTGCCTTCTGTTGTTGCTGCTGCTGTTGTTGCTGCTGCTGTTGTTGCTGCTGCTGCTGCTGTTGTTGTTGTGTCTTGCTCTTCGACCTCGTTGATGAGCTGGAGATAACAACTTGCTTGTTGGCTGGTGGCGGATCGGGCACAACCCAGCCAACAACACGACCAAGCAAGTTATCACCAACCTTGCGACAATTACTCCAGTCCACTTCCTCGAGATCTTTTGCTGTTTCGCTCATTTCCAGGATTTGGTTGGCAGAAACGTCCCAGACTGACTTCATCCTCCATTGCTTTACATTTTTACCGCATTTGCGCCAAAGTGTGCCAAATCCTTCGTCTGTGATGTGGAAGCAGTTGTTCAGATCTATGGTCCGGGCACGAGTTCCAATGAAGGGAGCAAGAACCTTGATGATAAGCTCATCGGTAATTTTGCGGTTGTATATGGACAGGTCAACATATTGGCATACCTTTGGCGATGTCGTGAGTATTTTACGCCATTGAGTGCTGACGAGGCGAAGACGGAAAAGTTGACCAATGTCAACAAACTTGAAGATGTATATCAAGATTTCGTCCGAAAGAACAGGCTTGCTCAGCACGAGAGGTCGTCGAGGCAGAGTCTTGACTCGTTTGGCAGGGAGGTCCTCGGCATCATCATCAAAGGCGAATTTGATAGGTGTCACCTCGGCCAAGCGCGATCTTGTCCCATTCAACATGGGTGATGAGGTTTCGGATTGGGGAGTCATTTGGGGGGTTGGCGGAGCCAGTGAGTGACGTCGACGATTCCTAATGTTTTCCATATTGACACTCAAAAATGGGTCTGGATCCTTTGGTTCCATGCCTGAATCGTCTTTGATTGGAGAACTAGGTTTTGACGGGTGTGAAAAGGTAAAGTCGGGTAATGAGGTACGAGTAGGCGTGGTTGGGGTGGGAGGATCAGATTTGTTCGCTTTCGACTTGCCGTCGGTATCCATCATGTCGACATCGTCGCCCTTTGTGTTATAACGTAAACGTGCCGTCTCTTCCACTTCCGATTTGATGTCCGGAGGGCACCGTTTCCAGAGTTCGTCAACAACTTGACCGGGAATCATGAGGCACTCGACTGTAGTAATTGACCGCACTGTAGCGGTTCGACCAGGAGAAAAGCCCAGGCTGGCTACCTCTCCAAAGTATTGTCCAGCCTTTAAACGTGGTCGTCTCTGAATTGATCGACTGATGTTTTGAGCACTCTCGCTCATGGAGGGTTCGTCATGAATGACTTCCGCTTCTCCGCGGACAATGAAGTAGATGTCATTTCCGGGAAGACCCTGGCAAACGATATCCGTGAAAGGGGTATAAGTCCTGGGCTGAACGCTCAATCCGAGGAAATGTAGAATGTCAGTCGGAAGCGTGGAAAAGAGGGGAAGTTCCTTCAGAGTTTTGCGGATATTCACCAGACCGCTGCCCAACGCACTACCAGCTACAGGGTCCTCAATGATGCCCGGACTAGGAGACTTCCGCTTTTTCGTGTTGATGACAGCGCCATCCTTGATGTGGCCTCTCTCCCCAGTTGACACTTCGCCAGGAGCTGCTTCTCGTGATATGCAATCCATTTTCGGTGATTTTAGCATCTTACCACCTTCCTGTCGTCGCTTCTTGAGGATATTGAGACGCTCCTGTGCCTCTTCGCGGATCGCCTTTTCCATGTCTGGGAATCTGGGCATGACTGAGTGTAGGTCCTCTTTTTTCAAAACCAGAAGCAAACACTTTGTTCGCGCAACAATGGTAGCTGTCCGCGGCATCTGCATCAAAACGCCAATTTCACCAAAGAATGATCCAGGTTTTAGCTCAGCATAAACAGCTTCGCCATCGCGGGATGTGACAGCCACAACGCCTCGAACCAACCAGTACATTGCCTTGGCGTCATCCCCCTCTGTTACAATGTGGTCGTTGGGGGCATGCACCTGGGGCTTAACATGGTTTCCAATAGCGATAAGGAAATCCTCGGGGGCTGACATGAAGAGGGGGAAAGACCTCATGCGGTCAACCAGGTCCAGGGGCATATCTCGAATAGTAGATGCCGTGAGGGGCGAGGGCCGGACTGGCCGGGTTGGATTGGTCTCGACATTGAAGGATCGAATGAGTGAAACAGAGTCGGATGATGCGCCCGCACCCGCAGCTTGTTGGTGATGGGCCAACGCCCTGTATGGCGAAGAGCCCGGAGAACGACTTCGCCTCATTATGGTGGGCTGTATAAAAGTCGAGAACCCTAAGCGCCTACGTTGATGCCGCAGCAGCAAGGCGGTCTATGACCTCCCCACCAGCAGGCTGTCAGCCAAAGCCTCGTCGAGACACACAAGACTTGACAAGTTTCTCCCGCAAAGTCCTTCGTCAATGAGCACTAGAAGGCGCAGGGGCGAACGAAACGAATGAGGGATTGAGAGTGGGGGTAGGTCATGCTCTGTATCTAGAGTATTGGGGGCGAATCGCCCACGCAGGAACGACTGGGCCACTATATCGAGGCGTAAAGCTAGCGTATTCGGTACGGAGCGCTCAGGTAAAACGAAATATGAATGGGCGGTATATTGAAAGAATTGTTGGTGGTGACGGGCGGTTCGAAAGGTAGGCCGCAAAACGAAAAGGTGCGAGCGGGTTGATCAGCTATCGAACCTGCCGGTAGCACAGGCCTTCAGTGCGGGTTTGAAGGCTTCGTCGTCGCACACAGAAGCTTTTTCCGAGATCGCGTGGGCGTCAGGTCGGTCGTCCAAGGGCGATTGCGCGTAGCCCGGTTGGTAGGCTTTTTAGGTGTGAGCGATGGCGGCCAGGGCAACGATGACGAGCAGAAAGACGGTGGGATAGGCTTACCAGGGGAGGGGGAGAACAATGCGAGAGGACGACAGAGGGAGAGACAAAGTTGTGAGCAGAAGTTTCCAATCAACGCATGCACAGAAGACGGGGCGAGTGCGGATAGGCCAGCGAAGCCGGTAGACAGGCCGCGGATGAAGCACAGGATTTGGTTGAAGGGGTTGAGGATTGCGAATGGCAAAGGTAGCTGGATCCGCAAAGGAAAAGATTCCAGTCGCGGAGCAGTGTCGACCGCCACAAAACAGACACCCACAACCACACAACCTGCACCGCACTGCACCGGACCACACACACCCTCCAGCAGCCAGGTTACCTACCCACACGCCGCCCGCAGCTCACACGGCCCACGCCCTGGGAGCAAGCTCGATGTGGGGTAACGTCTTTTAGCAGGGCGGGCAGTGCCGTCACAAACAGCAGCAAGGGCCAGCAGGGGGGGGTGAAAGCCAGGGCCCAGCAGCACGCGCGAGTGGATGAAGCGACAACCGGAGGAAGACCGCGGCAGTGGGCAACAGGCAGCGGGTCCCTTCCTGCTCTCTGTTTCGTCTTTTCTTTTTTTTTCTTCACAGCAGAGAAAAAAATTGGAAGGCGTCGAATGGAACGGTGGAGACAGAACGTGGTGGAGACGCAAAGGAAAAAAGCAAGCTCGGGAAGCAAACAAGCAACATCAGACAGCCAGATTGTCCGCAAGCACACAAGGTCAGCCCGAGACAGGCAGCCTGAATGTGCTGAATCGTGCACTAGCAGACAGGGGACGAAAACGCCCGGGATGAAATATGACGGTACAGAGATGCGAGCAGCCAGATTGGCGGCACTGATCACAATAACAGCCAACACACGATCAGATTCCAGAGCGAAAAGACCAAGACCCGACACTCTGGAGGGGCG
This sequence comes from Calonectria naviculata, assembly GCA_003031705.1. Classification (NCBI taxonomy): domain Eukaryota; kingdom Fungi; phylum Ascomycota; class Sordariomycetes; order Hypocreales; family Nectriaceae; genus Calonectria; species Calonectria naviculata. The sequence continues at coordinate 57,475 of NAGG01000487.1, forward strand.
TTGGGGTAACAATGTCATCGCCCAGGGCAGTATCGGGGATGTGCTCCAGCTGCCTGGGCTGCAGTACGCCAGTACGGTTCAGTGCAGCGCGGCGACGACAGATGTGCCATCCACATGCTGTACCCAATTTGAGGTCATGTAGCTGCCCGCGTTGCAGTGCATTGACGGGCGCGTGCTGCGGCGGCGGCGGATGTTGAAGTGGCCTGGGTAGAACCCACCCGCCCGCAGCGCTGGCCACTGGCTGTCTCAGGCATCGCGCAGGGCCCTGCTAGCGGCCCCTGGAACCCCCCCAGACCCCCCTACAAGAGCGGCCCCAGGCGCAGATGACCGAGTGCGCACAGGGCACTCACAGGCCCCGGTGTCTTCTGAAGTCTCCGGAGGGGTCAGTGCGCCGGCCACTGAGCACGGGGAACGGGGAGCCTCTCAGGTACACAACACATGGTGGCCCTGGAGCTCGCTGTTGACGCGATCATAATAGAAGCGGGTGGTGGAAAGAAACTTCTGGCGCAACCCGAGCACTCGCGTCCCAGCCGGGGGGCCTGTCACCGTCGGTTTCGCGACCCAAGCCCGGGTATTTTCTGTCACGTTTAGTGGTTTGTTTTGGTCTTACCTCTCCACTACGCACTTGGCCTGCGTCGATCATCCTGATCGCCCGGAGATCCACTGGCACGATCAAAAAAGAGCATGACGAGCAAACACCGCCAAGCCAGCTTGTTGGTTGGAACAGGAGAAACAGGTACCGTAGGTGTACTGTACGTACATCCGGTGACACCCGTAGAGTGTTTACGCTTTTCTTTTCTTTTCTTTTTTTTTCTTTTTTTTTCCCTGAGCCGAAGACGGGATCACGGAAGTGCCTACAGTTCGCTGCAGGGTCTTTTTTTTCATTGCAAAAGCAAATGGCGAGTCCAGGTCCGGGTCCATGGCCCCAACTCCAATAAACATGTCAACAGCTACCACTGACTGGGGCCCTTCTGCATGGCGTGGCACTCTGCAGCGAGCCTTGTTTACTGAGGACATGGGATGCGGCGCGAGCTGAGCAGGGCCCGAGATGAAAGTGAGACGAAACGTCACTGCCCGCACCTGCCACTGGCCCTGTTTCATCAACGACCTAGGCCACCGCCGAGCACGCTGTGGATTCGCTGTGCCAACCCACCGAGCCCACCAGCCAGCACTGTCGCTGGGCTATAATCCGCCCTTGGTGGCGAAGAGAAGCATCAAAGAATCCCTTTTGGGTTGTCTGCATACCTCAACCCCAAACCAACCGTACTCCTACAAAGTAGTCTGCGAATTGGTTTCGTATTTTCCCTGTTCCAGCCAATTCGGACCATTATCCACTCAACAGGCCCAAGTCCCGCAATTAAAAGAGGAGGAAAAACTCAGCGCCATCCCAGAAAACAAAAACGAAAAAAAAAAAAAAAAGGCTGAAACCGTGTTAAAATCCATCAGGTGGGAAAACTAACAACAGCCATGGCCAATAGGTTGCTCACACCATTTCAGCCAGGTTGCATCTTACCCCGGCATTAGAAGCTCGCTAGAAGGCGCTACGCGAAATTGCTTCGCCGTCCCTTCTTCGTTTAGTTTCCTTTTGCTGGATATAATTGCTTTTCCTTTGTTTTTCCAGCCGCTCATTCAAGCGAACACACCAAGCCAACTTCGTCATTGCATCCCAGCACGCGACCAAGCACATGGCGTCCCAGTGTTACACAGGAGGTCCCGTCACCGACTCACACCCCTCCCCCATGACAAAGATTTGGGTGAACCCCCAGCAGTTCACACATCGGCCACGTTTATCTAATCTTTGTTGCTTCTTTGTGGTTCATTTGTCGCGAGCATTGTTCTACGTGGTCCCTTCCCTTTGTCGCCAAGATCGCCTGCACCTCATTTTAACGCTCCCCAACAAGTGAACCCTGTGTCCGTCTTCAATTACAGAACACGAGCCAATATCCCCTATTGCATAACTACCCATCCAACCTCGTCCTTCACCGATTGCAATGACCCAAAAATATCATGGCATTCAATGTGGCCTCACCTGAAGGGCCTGTCCCGCAATCAAACCGGCACCAACCCTAACTTTGACACTAAGCCCCAACCAGAGGATCTTACAGGCGTTTAGTGCAGTTTTTTTTCTACAAAGCCTCCAGGTGCACAGCTACCCCCAGGTAATCCGGCCTCAATCCGCGTCGAGTCTGGGAGAAGTTCTGCACCGCAAAAGCTTAATTCTCACGTACCCACGCCCAATGCGGCGACGGCGGTGACTGAGCTACCCGCGTCTACGTCCGAGTTCGTGGACGCAAAAAGGAAAGATCCTTGGTTGCCAAACGCTCTCACAACTACGCCGCCTCTCTTGGGAAGTGTGTGTGTGTGGACTCTGTCTCTCAAGTGGGCAAAGTCAATTTGGAAACGGAAAAGGAAGCAATTTGAATCGATATTCAATTAACCTACCAATGGGTTGGTTCCGGCTAGACGTTTTTGTTGCTTTCTGTCGTGTGTTGTTTCCACCGTCACCACATTCCAGTTGGCCGCATGCAAATCCCGGACGTAGCCCAGAGTCTGTTTCTGTTCCACATGTGAGAGCGCGCTGCAAGACAAACCTGACGCACCATATTCTTGACTCATGATGCTAAGACAACTATGTTCTTTCGAACTCCATTGGTGCTGAAGATCATAGGGGGCAACAAGACACGGGCGCAAGTTTAGGACAACGCATACACAATCAAACGGGTCGCTGAACCCTAGCATGATCCAATAGAATTTCGCTTGCAACTACAGTTCTTCAACCCCAGACAACATGAGGTGACATCAGCTCCGGGTACTCGCGGGCTAAACGCTCATCCACGGCGCAAAAACAACATCCTCGGTATGAATTCCAGACCCGCTCACCGATATCATTGCCAGGCTATCTCAACATGACTATGTCTCTAATCCCACCAAATATTAACTCTATATCCAAATATTCATTTTTATATCGAAATCGTATCCAATACTCATAAACGCCAGCTTTGCAATCTAGGGCAGAGGTCGTTCTCGCATCGCTTAACTAATGCTCATGTATTCATCCTCGCTCGACTTTTAAGTGCGCAAAAAGGTCTTGAATACGTCCGAGCTAGTGCAATCCTCGTAGGGATAGCCGATTTGCTCAAGGAACTTTCTCAGTTCGGGAACCTCTTCATCGGGGCAGAGGATACCAGTGAGAATTTTGCCGACATCGCCACCGAAGTTACGGTACTGGAACAGACTAATGTTGAACTTGGGTCGCAGAGTTACCAGGAACTTCTCGAGTGCGCCGGGCCTCTCGGGGAAGGTAAACATGTACAGACGTTCGTTGGGCACGTTTGTACGGCCACCGTTCAGGTACCGGATGTGACTCTTGGCCAGTTCGTCGCCCGATAGATCAGTGACACTCATGGCAGTGCTCCTAATACGTTCAAGGAGCATGCTTAATTCTTCGGATCGCTGGTCTGCCGGTGCCATGAGGGATAGACCAATGAGCACATTGGCCACCTCCCCATCAGCATATCGGTATGAAACCTCGGTAACGGCATGAGGCATGGTGGAGTTGATAAGCTTAACAAACGAACCAGGACGCTCAGGGGCCTGGACGGCAAGCAAAACCTCCTTACCCTCACCAAGGGTAGCGCGTTCAGCGACGAACCTCAGTCGATCAAAGTTCATGTTGGCCCCCGAAGTCACAGCAATGAGAGTTCGCTTCGGGTCCCTCGAAGGATTCTGTGCAACATACTTCTTCAAGCCAGCAATGGACAATGCACCGGCCGGCTCCAGGCCTGATCGGGTGTCATCGTACATATCCTTGATGGCGGCACAAATCTCATCAGTCGAGACCTCAACGACCTCATCCACGACTTCCTTGGCAATGCGGAATGTCTCCTCGCCAACGGTTTTCACGGCAGCACCGTCGGCAAATAGACCAACATTCTTAAGTACCACCCGCTCGCCCTTTGCCAAGGACTGGGCCATGGCATTTGCATCATGAGCCTCCACGCCGATAACCTTAACATGGGGAGCCATTCTCTTGACATAGAGACCGATACCGGCGATCAGACCGCCACCTCCGCAACAACAAAAGATGGCCTCGACCTTGGCCATGTTGACTTGACCAAAGAGTTCATTTCCAATGGTGCCCTGGCCGGCGATGACATATGGGTCATCGAAAGGCGGGATATTGATAAGGCCCTCTTGCTTTTCCCGCCTGGCGCACTCTTCCTTAGCGGCGTCGAAGTCGGCGCCATGCAGGACAACGTGACCGCCTAATCTAGCCACATTTGTGTGCTTGATACTAGGAGTAGCTTCAGGCATAATGATGGTGGCAGGAATCTTGAGCTTGCGAGCGGAATAGGCGACGCCCTGGGCGTGGTTACCGGCGGAGCAACAAACAACACCCTTCCAGCTCACAGCGGGATCCAGATGGGCCATCTTATTGTATGCGCCGCGCAGCTTGAAGCTGAAAACTGGCTGCTCATCCTCGCGCTTGAGTAGCACGTTGCATTGAAGACGGTTGCTCAGGTTGATGGCATGAGTCAAAGGGGTGACCTTGCAGGCCTCGTAGACGCGCGAGGTAGCGCTTGCGATCAGGCGGAGATACTGCAGGAACCAACAGTCAGTGCCAGGTTTTCTACCGATTTTCTTGCTCGGTATGAAGTCTTCTCACATCCGGATAACCCGTAGGTAGGAGATACTCCTCGGGGACAATTTCTTTAATACGCGCCCGTCTCTCTTCCGAAGGCGTGGACGGGTTGGCGCTGTACTCGGTCAAAGCCATGCCGTCGGGAGGCGTGTGCGGTCTCGAATCGGCATAGATGCCATTGGAGGTTGCATTTGCGGTGCCATTGGCAGCTGCAGTGGCCTCGGGTGATTCTTGAAGTGAAGGCATCATGGGCAGACGGTGTTTGTGGTTGTGAAGAAGGGAAGAAGAGTCACCGCCGAAGAATCGGACCTTGATTTTTTTGGTAGCTTGCAAGCAAGTTGACACAGTGCTTTACGCCATCCGCACGTGGTAATTACAGGGTTTTACAGTGGCGAGAAGCCGCTGAGTGCCGGCGGTTAGCGGGTACAAATACGTAAACTTCCGCACGCATGGACTCACATGGCCTCACCTACCCAATTTGATATGGAACGATGCTAGTCCCCTGTCGATGAAGGAAGCTTCCGAGAGTCCTATTCCTATTTACTTGTAGCCGAGTACACATAGATGCCATTAATTTGCGATTTTCGTGTTGCAAGGATTTGGCTCTCTTCCCGCCTGCCGCCAATGGCCGGTTCGGAAGCTGAGCGTACCTGGCCCTATCAACTAGCGGGGTGATAACACGGACTCAATTCGGCGGGGTTTCGATATCGGAGGGCTGACGCTGCTGCAAGGGGTCCAATCCAACCACGGCCACGGCATTTGTTTTGACCAGACCGACTCATAAGACTGGGTCCAATGACACACACTGAGAGACACGAGATATCGGGACATGGAAACTGAATGTTTCCGACGTTGTTCTGGAACATATGGTGAGAAATGAAACTCTATTTGCATAGAAAGTCTAATTAATTGAGATATTGCCATTTACAAATCCATCCAAGATGCCGAACTCCAGACACCTACCTATTTCGTACCTAGGCCGTGTAACAACGACCCGCTAGCTGACTTAGTCTTATTGCCTCTTCTCAACCTCCTCATAGGCAGGCGGCGGCACGTTGTCGGCCTGGTGCATGGAAGGATCCGTGTAGCTAATATCACGTCTTCCCAAGCCGGGCGTATGCACACTTTGATAACAGGGCTGCTGCTCCTGATGCAGTCGTTGCTCTTGCTGTTGGTAATGTCCCATATCCCTCATCTCGTATCCCTGGTCTCTCGCAGGGTATGCCGACCCAAAAGCTGGTCGATGCGCAGCTGACACATCCGGGACAATCTCACCCCGACGTTCAGCCCTGCGAACATCTCGCTCTGCTCTGCGGCACTGTCTCTCTGCTTTGTGCTCTGCTCGCATCATGGTTCGCTCCGCACGACGATAGTGCCGCTCTGCTCGGTGACCAACCGCTGGACGCTGGGTCGTCATAGGTGATTGGTGGCAGTGGTACCTTCCATGCATGGGTGGCTGGTGATGATGGTGCTCATAACCGTAAGGGGCATTGTGTTGTTGGTAATAGCCGGGGTTGTACGGATCTTGTTGTTGGTAGTGTTGATGAGCTTCCTCGCGGTGAGAGTCACTCAACATAGATCCAAGCTTGTGGGCGATCATGCCAATCAAAGCCATGATTCTAAATATGGACTATAGGATAGATAGATAAGATAGGATGCTTGGAAAAGTGGCGCAATTTGATGATGGGGCCGACTTGTCGTGTTGCTCTCTCACTCAACCCAAAGTGTAGGGTAGTTTTAGTCAAAGTGGAGTGCGGTGCGGTGGATTGTGGTGGTGATGAGGACTTGATGTTGGATTATCCCACCTGGTGAATCTGGCCGTTCTTATACATTGGTTTCTTCTTTTTGAGGTTGGAATACTAAACTCAAAGAAGCTGCCGATTCGAGGCAGATCTTCAATCCCCCAGATTTTGGATGCTCAGCCTTCTTGGCGCTGGCAGTGCCACAATGGAAGCTTCGAATCGATTTCTAGAAAAGGCTTGGTGCAACCCAAAGGTTCTCCACTTTTTACGGCCTCCCAAATCGCTGCGCCCAGCCTTCTCACACTTTGGGTAGTAGAATGAGTGTGAGGATGACGTTAGTATTGACGTGCGTTCGGATATCTGTGCCGGGAGCGAAAGCCCACCGCCAACCAAGTCCTCTTAATAAATTAATTAATCGGAACGAGCTGAGCGAAAGCGAACATGCCTTGGTGACGCAGAAATTTCCACAGCCACCCTTAGATAACATCCTAAAAAAATTCAAATCAATTGTGACCATCTGACCTATATCCAAAGTCTCTACATATCCGCATATGTAATCCTCCATTTTGTTCGTAATCAATCGTGTCATATATAACCATTTGAAAAAAGAAAACTCCAAACCGACACATTCAAGATGTTTGAGATAACTCCCAGTACGCTCTCAGTAACGTAAGTCCTCCAACCTGTGTTTCCAGCGTTCGACCCCTGCCTCTAGCATTTGGGTCCTGCTGGGTTCGTTTCTCTTTACCAGACAATTTCTCAGGCTCGTGTCCAATGTCCTGGGCGGCTCTAATTTTCCCCAATACTTGCTGACCCGGTGTTGTGGGGTTGAATCCAGGCCAGCGTCCTCCACCCGGGACCCATGGCCGACTCCCTCCCCATGTGTCGTCTTGTGGGGTCCCCCGATTTCGATAATCCGTCGAGTTGGCGGCGAAATGATCGATGCCATCGTTGTCAAGTGTCACTAGCGCATCGAAGATCCCCGCTCCCCACCACATACCAAAGTGTCCCGACTCATCACGGGTGCCCATGGCTGCGAAGACATTGTGCTTGACCCAGCCCAAGTAGGAGGTGCAAGCATTCGCGTGGGCAGCTTTCACCTTTAAGTAGCCTCGCTTGTCAAAGCTAGTGCCCTCTTCGATATGAACGGGATCTAGAGAAGAGCAAAACGTGGCAAGGTGATGAAAGAAGATGCCTTTAAAGGTTTGTCCGTCTTGGGAACAAGTGCCACTTGCATCGCACTGCTCTTCCATGACACCTCCGCGGCCTAGCCCTCGCCACAATGGCAATTGCCCGGAGGGGATCGATTCCAGATCATCAATGGGCTTATCCTCTTTGAGATCCCACCCAGTTGCTTTTATAACAGACTGAATCAAATCATGCCCATTCTCAAGATATGAGGGGCTTCCGCTGATGTCCCACAGTCCTCGTTGGCCTGTCAGCAGGACACCTTGGTTGTAAGTGTATACCATTTCGTCACGCACGTCGCAATTCGTATTTCCTGGAATTCTCATGTTGATATGGTAACCATCAACAAAGAGGCCATGGTGATTGGTCATATTTACACCCATGAGCCATTTGTATCCCGTGACTGCTGCCTCGAGATGAGCTGGATCTTTCTTTGGGAAAGCGGCTGCCGTAAGCCAAGGAGAAGAAAAATTGTCGCCTGGGAAGTATTCGTACATGGAAATGGATGCCGAAACCCAGAGCTCATTGGTAATTGCGTTTTTGTATGGCTGTAAACGAGGGTCCCACACCATGCCCCCCTGGCAGAACTTGGTCCCCCATCCTTGTGATCCAAGGTTCCAAAAGACACGCGCACGATGAGCAAAAGACGAGAACCAAGTTTCTCCATGCCACGGAATTGATTCCATGATTTCTCTGAGGCGGCTTTCGGGACCTATATCGCTCACACTGCGCTGAGGGTAGTGTAAGTTGGTGTGTGTCCTGACAAATTTGATGGCTTCAACCCAACCGAGGGCTACCCATAGAATATCGTCATATGCCTGTGATATGCGTCAGAAAATATAATTTCCCGTAAATTCGATTGATTTACCTGTCCTCTAATTGAGAGAATATCCTGGCCGAAGTATGACCCGACCAATTGAGCATAGTAGGATGATATGAGATTTTCCTTGGCTTTCCAGTCACTTGTGCTACCAAGCTCAATGGATAACAAGGATTTGGACAAGGTGGTTAGTAAACCTGCAATTGCAGTTCCCGTAAAGGCGCCAGTCCAGTCTATGGCAGTGGGCCAAGTATTAAAATCAGTGTCAAAGTATTGGTCTTGTAGGAGAACCATGGCTTGGACAGCATAGTCGAGAACTCGGGAATCCACAGGCGGCGGCTTTGTAGCTTTGGAAGAAAAGGAAAGAAATGATTCGGGCAGAGGCTTGCAGTCTCTTGGTCGCTCATTGTAAATGACGGGGCAATACTGTTGTACTCCATTTTGGGCTGGGGCGGCGAGTCCAATTTGGGCAGTGAGAAGGCTGCCGAGCGCAGCCACGGTAAAGAGCCGGACCATGGTCAAGAGGCAACATGCAACTTGAACATACGTAATCGCAAAGTTGATCTTATCGTGCGTTCGGCGACAGAAGGATCTGGTCACAGCGTGCGGTTTTTTATGAGATACGGTAATTCATCATGCTCACTGACATGCGGTTTCGGAGTGAGACACGACGCGTAAGATTATTAAAAAAAGAAAGAAAATGGCGGGCGGAGATGTAGGGAGCTTTCGTGCAACAAAGGGGAGAGCCACAGGTAGAGGAGATGGAGGACGAGAGGATGGAATGTCTTGCTTTATCTTGCGAGGCGATCTGATCCAGGCCAAAGGCGGGCGACTAGGATTTGGTCTTGTCTTGAGAGAAAGCAAGCCAAGGTGCGACGACTTTGCCCCACCACCAAGACGGTTCGTGGTCGAGACATTCGTGGCGCAGGAAGAAAAAACAAGTGGGCCACGGGGAAATCCCTCCAAAACCGTCAGGACATGACTAGCATTTTTGTCCCGTGAATGGGCGGAGCAACAGGTTTGCGGAGGACGACGGGCGGGCAGACTGCGCCATGATGCTGGCGACTGACGCCAATCCAACCTTGAGTCACGTGCCCCATTAGTTTCACCTTTATCTCCAAGAAAATTAATCTTTGGCATGGTGCCTGTTGCGAACGCTCCCTTGGGTGATCGTTATACTACGCGGTGGCGGTAATAGAGGTGTGGGGTTATTGTATCTGTACCAGATGTGCCAGATCTATTTGGGCTCAATAAGGGCGGTCCGCGGCCAGCCTTCAATTAACGGGCTATTGTTGACTGCAGACGATGCTATCCGCAGCGTCTCATATAAGTAGAATGGGAAACCTTGCATTGCCATGCACAGCTGTATCGTTCTTTATAGGCGGAAGATGACCATGTTTTGTCGGATAAACTGCCCTCGACTTCCAGTTGCCCACCCATGTAGGTCGCCCAGCCTCACATGAATGGCCAGCGCATTCAATTGGCAGGGGCAGCTGACTTTGGTGAGCCTGTCAGGGTTTTTAGTGGTTGGTCGCGGTCTGCTGGTGGGCTCCTCCCGTCCGATTAGTGTCTCGCCTCAGCTCTTCAGCGAGTGATAGAGCGCCATTTCCCCTAAAAGTGGAGCCAAGCAAAGTGGACGGATGCTTTGTTTACTTTCGTCCCAAAACAGACACCACCCTACCCCGGCGTCTTGAGGTTTCCCGCGACCGAGACGCACAACCCACGACTACATCTTTCTCCTCTTTACCACATCCATCCACGGCTTCCTGGCCTTCACTCTATGTCCATGCCAACGCGCAATTCTTCTTCAGCGCGCGATAGACCTGGCCCCCTTTACCATTGACCATTCCCAGCAACCCCATCACGAGTTTGCCATTTGAAAAACACGGCCACCCCGCTGCCTTTTACCACGCGCCGTAACGCGCACCACTCAGAGCCATGGAGGTCGACACCGCCAGCAGATACCGCTCTCGCATCCTTAGAGAAATGAACGCGAATCGCGAAAACCCCTTCAACTCACCGCCCTCTTCCACCGGCTCACATGGAACCGTTAGCCCAACAATCTCCTCCGTCTTCTCCGATCCCGACGGCGAGTCAACGCGCAGATTAAATGAGGATATCGCTCGCATCACTGCCGCTCCAAGAAATCTGCCTGTAAACTGGGAGGCTGCTCACCGCAAGTGGCCTGAGTTCTTTGGCATGCCAAAGTCTCGCAGCGTTCCCGCCCTCGACGACAACACCGACACCCGCCCTCTAAGCGCAGAGTCCAAGGAAAACAAAACCCCGGCTATATCTGCCAAATTTGTTGAAGATTCCACCCAAGAGACTTGGATGGGCTCAAACAGAACACGCGCTGAGATGCAGCCTCGCGTTGACAACGAGTCCGACCTTTCTTCTATCCTCTCCAAGTCGCCTGCCCGCATCCTTTCCAACCCAGCCTTTAAGCTCAACCGCAACCCCAGCCCTCTCTCCAAAGTCCAAACTCGTGTAGTATCCGAGTCCACAAAAGAGCACTATCAGCGCCACGAGTCTCTGTCGGACGCGCTCGAACGTCTGCGCAACGCGTCGCAAACCCCCAAGAGGCATGAGCAGGAGCCTGCTGGTGATCGTCCTTCTCCAGAAATGTCTTCAGCAAAGTCAAGCTTGACTGCAGTTGCTCGCTCACCTGTCTCTGCAGGCAGCCCTGATCACAACCAAACTGCCAATGGTCGATCTTTCTTCATGCCCGATGTCTCCCATTTGGGAGACTTCGTCACTGGCACCCTGCGATTCAGTGGCTCCATGCAAAATGGCGTACCCATCTTTGTCAAGCATGGCAAAGTGCACGACCGAGAAGACGAGAGGTCTCCCAACCATCACGCCGAGGTGGATGGGATTGAGGTGCCCGAAGACGAGGAGAAGATCTTCGTTTCAATGGATATGATCCGTGAGGAAATCATCTCTCTTCAGGATCATTACGACAAGGTACAAGAGTATGCCATGAACCTTCAGGAAGAAGTTGAGCAGCTAGAGCAGCAGCTCAAGGCCCGTAAGAATACCGACAATGGCTTTAGCTCTTACCAGATTCATGAGCATTTGGTGACACAAAAGACACGTAAGTATTGGTGTTGCAGCTTCCGACCAAAGGAAACAACGGACTTACACATGCATAGGATTGGAAATGGAAGTTGCCGAACTTCAGACTAAACTGGAACAAGCATCCCGAAAGACGAGTCTCAACGCAATCGAAAATGACTCCCTGGCACAAGAGAGAGACCGCGCGTTGAGAAAGCTTCAAGAGGCATGTGAAGACATCAACAAGCTCACCCGCAAGTTGAGCACTAAAGAGAAGGAACTTGAAACTACCCAGAGACAATTGGAGTCAACCGATCAACTTCGCAGCAATAACGATACTCTTCGCCGAGACATCATGACCTTGAAGCACGGGCGGGACGCTCTGGAGCTTGAAAACACTTCCCTGTTGGCAGACAACAAGACCCTCCGCGCGGAGAACGAGACCCTCAAGGAAGAAATCGAAATGCTACGTTCAGACGGCAACAAAACTCGAGACGACCACACCTCACTGATTACCGAGAACCGATCTCTTCGAGCGAGTAACAAGGTCCTCATTGAAGAGAATGAGGAATTTCGGGAGAGCTTGGATGGCGTCCAGCATGAGCTCGATGCGGCTAGAGAAGAAATTGAGACCCTTCGACAAGAGATCGAAAACATTGGCCAGGAGAGGACGACTCTTCGTGAGGACAATGAGAGCCTGGTGCGTCACAACGAGAAGTACTTTAGCGAGAACAAGGTTCTTCGCCGAGAGAACTCGGGTTTCGAGCGCAGCGTCCATGATCTACATGACGATAATGTCAAACTCAAGGAAGAGGTTGAGTTTTTGAAGCAGCAATTAGACCACTGTCGACCCGCTCCTAAGGAGGACTTCACTGTTCAGCTTGATGATGAAACTGAGGAGAACATGACATCGGCTTTCTTCGTTCCTGATATTACGATCAACACGAATGACACCAACCAAATCGAGGCCACCGAGACCAAAGACTTGCCCGAGCTGACGACCCCGAGCACTAAGTTGCCTGCTCTTCCTGAGGTGACTGAGCAGGAAACACGCAACACGACCAAATTTGAGACAACGTCACACACGCAGACGTGCGAGGTTCAGCTCAAGTCTCATCGCAGGAACAAGAGCTCGTCAGGAAAGGCAACTGGCCATAGCCAGAGAGTTGCCTTTTCAATTCCCGAGAAGTCTCATAAAAATAGCTCCAATGTCGCGAACCAAGGGAGCAAGCGCCGTAGCGCTTCCAAAACTTCGTCCAAGGCTATCACGATTACTGACTTTGAGCCGTTTGACGAGGACAATGACACTACTGGGCCCCAATCAGTGAATGACACTACGACTCAAGACTTTTCTATGCAGCTGGATGTAACGCCGAGAACTCGCAAGGACTCAAAGGCTAAAGAACAAAGGCAATCGGCTGTGGAAACTACTAGCCATAGCCACAAGTCGCGCTCGTCTCAAAAACATACTGTCATGTCCGAGATTACAGTTGATAGCGCCCGGAGCGTGGATAAGGATACATGCCCCGTCCTCTCTAATGATGCGCGTCGGGTGCTTGATGATCTCTGTGAGCACAGTTGCCGCAACTGCACTGTCTGCAGCCGTATCACCTCTCACCGTGGTATCCTCACTTCGGCGGAACTCGCCGTCGGCAAGAAGCGCGTTACTGTTTTCCGACCGGTGCCTGTAACTGACCGTGATTTATCTGTTGAGGATCCCACTATGCGTCCTCTTCACAATCCAGGCCATGCCCTCGCCATGGTTATCAAGGGCCTGGAGGACGAGTCACGCCACCTACAGCTTGAGCTCACGCGCATCCAGGCCAAGTACAGTGCTCACGATAAGGCCCTGAGTCGCCGTGAGCGCCTTAGCCTTGCCGAGGCTATTCGTACCATGCTCAAGCGTCTTGAAGCCAAGAATGACCAGATTTATAGCCTCTACGACGTCCTCGAGGGGCAGAAAGCTGCTGGCCAGGCTATGTCCGAGGAGGAAATTGAGATGACCGTCCTCAACATCACTGGTATGACCGTTCGCGATGTCACCAGTGGCAGCGAGCAACTTACCTGGGAGGGAATTCCTGACATTTGAAATGGTTCAAAATAAAATGAATGGGGAAATGTGAACGGGAGGCTTGGTAAATTGGATCACCCATGGACTTGGCGTTTTGGGGTATGCAGGAAAGCGACCCGTTTGGATGTTAATTATTTTATGCAATGGCTATCACTGGCCGGATGGCATCTTTTAGGAGTTTGGGAAATAGGGCCTGTTCTGTATTGTCGTTTGGTGTATAATTATGGCTCGGATGGGCCGAAGGCGGGAATGACCATTGAAATGAATGATTGATACAATTCACATCAGTTTATATAACTTTGCTCATTTGCAAGACTTCATTGTGATGGTAATCTTTGTGCGGAAATATCAGTAAACAGAAAAAAAAAATGTAGGTATCCTTGATTCCTCTATAGAACCGAAAGAAAAACAGTTGCCTAACTTTTACATACTGAGACCCGATTATTGAAAATTTATTTACTCATCGTCTTCATCTTCATCTTCGTCCTCGTCCTCGTCCTCGTCCTCATCCTCATCATCCTCGTCGGCAACATCGTCTTCCATTTCCTCATCCTCGTCTTCCTCACTATCATCGTCTTCAACTTCGCCCTCGTTGTCTGCCCTTTCCTCTTCCTTGCGCTTGCGGTCCTCCTCTCGGCGGGCCTCCTCGAGCAACTTGGCGCGCTCAGCACGAGCCTTGCGCTGGCCAACGACGTAAGCGCCAAGGGGTGTCTTGGCGAGATCGAAGTCACGCAAGAAAGCCTCGACCTGGGTGCGGTCTCGGGGAGCAAAATCAACCTTCGCGCGACGCTCCTCAATGAACTTGGCATTGGCCTCGAGCTTCTGGACCAACAGGACGAGCTGGCCAACCAGCTTGGCGTTCTTGTTGCCCTGGGACTTTGAACGGGCTTGCTTGAGCCAGCGCTTAATCTGGATGGTGACGGGCAGAGCAAGCTCGGGGAATGCAATTGAGGTGGCCCAGAGGAGGAAGTATTCTCCAAGAAGCTCAACAACTTGGTCGCCAACGCCGTCTTGGTAGACGCGGGTGCGGAGGTACGACTTGGGGGCCTTGTAGGCGGTGGCGAAGTCGAAAGGTTTGATGGAGGCGGCCTTCGGGGGCTTCTTCATCTCCGCCGAGGTGAGGACCTCGATGAGGGGCGAGGCAAGAGGGATGAAGGTGCTGGTTGCGCGAGAGAGACGGAGAAGAGAACGGATAAGGTGGAAGCGAAGAGGGAAATAGATGGATGTGGGAATAAGACGCATAGCACCCAGTGTGACCTGGACCAGGGGATAGATGAGGAGCTTCAGCTGGCTCTCCTTGCCAGCCTCAGCCTCTTTCATAGGGCTGCAGTGCTCGGCCAGGACACAAGACCAAAAGTCAAGCGAGTGAGTGTATTGCCAGTTGTAGACAATGCGGTAGGCGTCGTTCTTGTTGTGAACGATGCTGTTGCGCAGATGGATAGCGAGCTGGCGAATGAATGTGAAGGCGGTGGTGTAGCCAACTGCCGGGTCGATACCCCAGAGCTCGGCGGCCGAGTTCTTCATGAGGTTGATGCCTTGAATAGTATTGGCGTTGGTGATACGGCTGCCCTGGATGAGACCTTGGTAGACAGCCTTGAGAACTGTCTCTCGGATGCCCTTGTCACCAATGACAACCAAGCGTCGCAGCACTAAGAAGGCAGTAATACGGGTCGTTTCAGAGCTCGCAGGCTGGGCCCAGAAATTAACGATAGCCTTGGCAAGAGCCTTGAGCAGCTTCTTGAAAGAGAGCAGGTATGGCAAGATAGGGGTGATTGACGACAGGGTGAGCTTCAGCGTCTGGTCGTCGGAAAGGGTGCTGAGAAGGTGCATGATTGACGAGGTGTACGTCTTAAGCAATAATGATAGCGTGTGGAACTTCTTGGACTCGGTCTGAACGTGAACCTTGCCGGATGCTGATTCCTTGACGGGGAGGTGGTGATTCATCACGACGGGAATCTCCTTGAGCGCGAGCACTAGAATGTCATTGAAGACCTCGGGGCTGTTGATGGTGTATCGCTGTTGCGCCTCCTCGTCGTCGTTGTTCAGTATAGCGGCGCAGCGGAAAGCGAGGACGACTTGTCTTGCGGCACGCAGAGAATGCTTCTCTGCCATGGCCTTCCTCCACGAGGCAACCATCTCGCGAGTCAATTCGTTTCCGACAGCGGCCGACTCCTTCTCCTTCTCCGCCTTCTCCTTCTTGCGCTTCTTCTTGGGCTGCTCTTCAGCCTCCTCCTCGCTGGCGCTGAGCTCGTCCACCTCTGCTAGGTCGGCGTTGTCATCAAAGTCCAGGGCTTCGGGGTCGTTTTCGACGAGGAACTTGTAGAATTCGGGGTCCTTTTCGGCGAGGTCGTCCATGGTCTTCTTGCTCATGCCAAGGTCGTCGTCCTCTTCCCCATCATCGTCGCTGTCGCTGGCCACAGGCTGCTCCATAACCGAGTGGTCAGAGTCACTATCCTCAGCTGGCTCCGCGTCGCCCTTGGGGTCGCTCCTCTTGCGCTTGCCCAGTTTGCCTCCATTCTTGCCCTTTGTGCTGATGATCTCGTCGAAGCCGCCCGAGAAAAAGTCGTCAACGCTCATATCATTGATCTTCCTGCCCTTAGGGGCGGGCTTCTTGACTCCCTCGCCATCCTCATCCTTGGAGCCCTTGTAGTACTCGGCATCCTTGGCGTTCCTGGCCTTCTTCTTGTCCTGGATCTGTTTGCGCTGCTTGATCTTGGCTGTTGCCTTTCGCTTATCGAGGACTCCCGAGAGGCGGTTCTTTTCGAACTTCTTAGTCGCTTTGAGATTCTTCTTGCCGGGCCCCATTTTGGATAGCGGGAGCACTTTGGCTGGTGAAGAATTGGGCAATTGGGAATTTTTTTTTTTCAGGTCCAAGAAAGTCCAGGCGGATTTAGTAGAAGCTCTTCACCCAAGCCAAAAATTTTGCTGCGAGCTTATCGATAACGCTAGCGCGCAGAACAGGTAGGCGGTGTAGGTGACGGAGAAATTCTGCCACATCGCTCGACGTAACCACCTCTAGGCCCGCCAACATCCCACCTGGATGGAGTCTGGATGGCATAGCTTCCCCGCGAGCCACCCAATGCCACTTACACCATGATCCCGCGACAAGGCTACGCGCCAACGCCGCACAGCTATGTTCCAAACACAAATCTCTCCGCGACTATTAATCTTGATGAGGTGCGCTCCATACCCTCTCCGAGTCTCGTTAAACGACCCCGCAGCTGACCAATTGCCATGATGCCCGCCACAGGAAGTCAAACTGACCGAGACCCGCGCCGAGCGAGACCTCCAAGATTCTCTCGGCGAACTATTTAGTATTATTGTGACTTTGGATGAGCTCGAAAAGGCCTTTTTGAAAGATGCCATCCCCGAGGCCGAGTACACCGAGATCTGCGAGCGATCACTGAGGCAGTATAAGGCACTGCTAGCAGATGAGACAATTGCCAAGGAATTCGTGGGTTTGGAGGAGTTCAAGGCCAAGTGGGAGGTATGGTGCATTCTCGGTAAATGTAAAATGAGAATTCTAGATACTGACAACCTTGGTAGCTAGAGGCCCCCCGTGCGACCGAACGGCTCCGCGTTGGCATGCCATCGACGACCATCAACGCCTCGGCATCAGCACCTGCGCCGGCTCCAGCCGCAGCCAATAACACCAGCGGTGTGTTGATTCTCGAAGCCACACAAGAGTTCATCACTTTCCTCGATGCCGTCAAGCTTGGTCTATTGTCAAAGGACCAGCTGCACCCTCTATTGTCCGACGTCATCCAATCAGTCAACCGTGTCACCGACAAGGATTTCGAAAGCCGCGGGAAGATTGTCCAATGGCTCATCACCCTCAACCAAATGAAGGCCTCTGATGAGCTCAGCGAACAACAAGCTCGTGAGCTCGAGTTGGATATCCAACAGGCATATCAAGGTTTCAGGCGGACACTGGAATGAGATGCGACGACGGAAACGCAAGGTGATATGAAGAGCGAGGTGGAATTATTAAGTCCTGGGCTTAGCCATGGATTTCTGTAAATAAGTCATGACACTGAGAAACTCCCTGTCCCTTTTGAATATACCCATAATGATTGTCATGTCGCATCATCATACCAAGAAGGTCCAAAAACTAGGATAAACAAACTCCTCCTCAAATATCCTCCTGACCTGCTCTAGAACGAATCTTTCCACCTTGCCCACATTCTTGAGACTCTGCTTGCGTCCATCCCGCTCACCAATCTCGCTCTCCACCTTGATCTCTTGGAGGAGACCGCCGAACCTCGCCTTGGGGTGCCTTGGACTGGATTCACCTTCATCGCCCTCATCCGGTCCCACAGCCGCTAGGGCATCTTCTGGACTAAGGAAGCAGAAGTGCACGCGCTTGCGGATATGCGCCGCAACACCCACGCCGTCAAAGGACATGCCCGTGATGTTGAGCTTGAGGGGGATACCGACAAAGCTGGGCATTGGGTAGTCGAGCAGAATCTCTGCCGTCAAGTTCAGGCGCACGTCGCCACTGTAACGAATCCTGAAGACGGCCTGCACATCCTCGACCCGGGGCTCACGCCTTGGAGGCGTCTGCTGCTGTTCCTCGTCTTCGTCGTCCACGACGGCAGAGCCTGTGAGGTGGGTATCCCGCGTCGGAGGCCGCGATGCCTCTACCGACGTTGGGGCCAGGGTCGATACGCTCGACTTCTCGCGCAGGCCTTGCGACGGCACACCTAGGGTGGCGCTCATGTTGTCGACCGAGATGCTGCTCTGTGACGGGTTCCGGCTGTGGCTGGGCGTCTGGCCCTTGAAGTGGTCGACGGGCCCGCCCATCCAGCTGTTGCCCAGATGCGCTCCCGCCACGGCGGCGAGAGGAGTATGCGTTCCTGTGCCCATGTGGCCTTGGAAGTAGCTGAGACCTGAGCCACCAAGGAACCCAGGCGTTGATGTCCCTAGAAATGGGCTGCCTAGGTCATGGCCGCCGGCCTCGTGGCGCAATATCTCGCTTCGCAGACCCCCAGGCTTTCGCCTCATGCCATCCCCAGGGCCATGCCCATGTCCATGGCCGTGCCCGTGGCCATGACTGGGGGCATGCCGCTCCCTCTCCGACACGCTCACATGCTCTGGTGGCGATGGCTCTTCCTCACTCTCTTCATCGTCAAGCTCTTCCTCGTAGAAATCCGGGAGTGGGTCTGTGATGTCCTTGAGCTCAATTGTTGGTGGAATGGTGCCAAATTCGAAGCCGTGCACATTGACAGAGCGAATGAAGCGTGGCAGCTTCACGGTTTGAAACTTGTCGTGTATAAAGGTACGGATCCGTTCGGCGAGGGCTTCGCCATCAGGCCCGCTTGTGACCGTCTCCCAGTTGAGATCAATGGACATTTGCGCCTTGTCTTGACATCTGGTTTAAGTAGGTAGCAAATGTTTCCTGCCTCATAGCAATGTGATGCCATGACATGCTCAATAGTGGGGGCTCTTTGCCATGTGGCACCCGCCAAGTCACAGCAGCTTTTGGCGGCCTCAGGCTCTATTTAGCACCCACTTACAGGGTCAACGGCATGAAGGGTGCATGCTGATTTCAAGAAAAAATCAAGGGTAATAATACGTATACACTAAATACCTTACACATGCAATCAATTCAACTTTTCGCTGACGACATGAGGAGATGTATTGGAGAAGTGGTTCCGTAGGGTATCTAACTAGTGTATCATCTTTCATTCGAATCCCTGGTTACATGAATCATCGCCATGTCCTTTCTCATCAACCAATGCTAAACGTCGCTTCATAATGGTAACATTTCCTTCGTAGTGCGTATGCTCTCAGTCTCGTAAAACAAACATAAGACAGTCATGACAATATAAGACGCTTTCCTCTCCAAGTTATGCAGCCACGCATTCCCGTTTCCTCGGGCCAGAATGCATTCGAAACATCAAAACCTTTCATTACTGCAGCATCTCGGGCTCCTCAAATCTAGCACGCCCATAATTATGAGGGTAGTGGGGGTTATTAAAGAGATGCCAGCAGTTGGGGGCCTGTAGAATATATCTGAATACCAACAAAGTTAGCGAACCCAACAGTCTTGCGGTTAAAGAAGCACAACATACCTCGCCATAGCTTCTCGGAAGCGCGATTTGTACTCCTTTGGGCTTGTCACAGTGGGCCTGTTACGACCGCCACCCGCAAAACCACGATCCTTGATCCAACTCTCAAGTTTCTTGTCCCAAGTATAGGTACGGATGCAGTCGATGATGCCTACCACCAACTCTTTACGTGCCTCATCCACGGCAATCATCAGCGAGTAGTCCATGACGTTTTGTCTTGCCAGGAACAGGGTGTCATTCCAAACAGACGCCCGGAGAAGCTTCTTCGAGTGCTCGCGCGCAAACAGCGGAGACTCATATATGTATTCGACCATGTTCTCGTCAAGTAGCACCTCGTTCTGCTCGCCAGTTGATTGAATCTTACGATTACGCATCGAGCCCTTAAGATCAAATATTCTAGACGCCGTCCGATCGTAAAACAGATTTTCTGTCACAAGCAGATCCAACTTGATGTCTATGCCCGTAGCAGGGTTCTTGATAAAAACCTGGAAAAAGCCAAGCATCTTGGCAATGACTGAGGGGAGGTCGTGGAACAAGGCCTCTGCCATGATATTAAAGTACCCCGGCGCAAATCGTAGGAAGGCAGAGGTTTCGATAGGTGAAAGAGACTTCAACACCAGACGGTCATCCAGGGTCTTGAGAAAGACTGACTTGGTCTTACCGCCTTTAGAATCCCACTTGAGGCATCGTGATAGTGATTCAATGATGCGCTCGGCCACACCGCATTTTCTCCTGAGAGCGTCAAATTGTTCGGCATAAAAGATTTTGCAGGTCATCGTCGCCGAGCCTTCTCGAAACTGGTACTTGAGATGGGTGCCTGTCACTCGGAGTAGGCTCTTCTCCAGCTCAGTTTCAGATACCAGCCATTCGGCAGTCTCGGACGTGGGAAATGATTTGGGTTCTGTATCTGCTCCGCTTTCTGACCCTCGGTGCATCATCTCTTGAGCTTCACGGCGAATGTTACCCAGCTTCCCCTGATAATCCTCACTGCTAAGAGCAAGGGCAATGACGGAACTAGGTTCGTCCTCTCGCACAATGATATCGGAGTCTACAAAAATATGATCCGTGGGGTTGACCGGATAGTCGAGTTGTGTCCATCCACTTGCGGATCGCTCTGCCCAGAAATTCGTGAGGTACTTCATGAGACTTGTCTTTTGATGCTTCGGCAATTCGAGTGGGATGTCAGCACTGGGCTCAAGAGAATCAGCGATTTCTTTAATGTCAGGCAAGTATTCATCCGTAACGGAATGCTCGAGATCGCTGGCACCGCCTTCATCATCTGAAAACCCTTGACTGGTGGTTGCAGTGGCGGTTTCATCATGCTCGTCCTTTGACGGTTGCTGATCAGATGGGAAGCCTTGGTCTATGGGGGTTGGGGGTTCCGTGGGAGGTTCCGTGGGAGGTTCATTGGGAGGTTCTGACCGAGGCTCAGGCCTGGAGGTGTTCTCGGATTGTCGCGAAGTGATGCTGGCTGACCGTTGTTTGCTTTCTCGTTCCGCAACACTGTCGGCTGGCGGCGACGGTTCCTCAAATGCTTCATTGACATCATCGTAGACCTCTACGATTGCCTTGGTTGTAGTTCTTGTCAGCATTGTACGGGGTTGGCGCATGCTTGCAGCGCGTCTCTTTCTGTCCCGGATTCGCTCCTTTTCGAATTCGCGACTGAGTTGTTCAAAGTGTTTTGCCAGGGTTGAAACCTTTGATTCTCTCTTTTTGTGAATAAACCTAGGTATACTTGAGGTTGTTGCCTTGCCACGGTTCTTCAGAGCAGATAGGTTGAGTCGATCCGAGAGCTTCTTATCCACTCTGACCGAGCTTTCAGCAGTTGCTTCGGGATTCGTGGACTCAAGTGGGTTCGTTTTTGTTTCTTTGACACCACCGAATGGTTTTCCAATCCCTGATTGAGTTCTAGGCAACGGTCGTACGGGATGGGACGTTGCCCGAACCATAGGAGGTGACACATTTTGCCCGGATTTGCGAGATGGCGAAGCCTCTGTTTGCGCAGTTGAAGTTGTAGCCGGCTCTGCGGGTTGAGTTGGTCGAATGCCTTGTTCTCGACGCATCTGATCAACCTTTTCTGTTAATGTCTGCCCAAACGTCGGCAAAGTTGGCGATGCCAGAGTAGAGGGATCATCGGCAGCCTCTGTTGTATTTTGATCAATAGTGGTGGGCGATAATGGTGTCTCTGTTTCGGGAGAATCTTGTTGGGGTGGTGTACAAAGTGCATTGGCCTTTTCTTCTGGTTGGGGTTGCTCAGCCCGGCTTGCAACATCGGTAGCTGGATGGGCTAGATCCAGATGCTCAACTCTGTCAATAGCACCTTCAGTGGGGGGTTCCACCTTCTTTCCATCTTCAGCCGGCGTCTTTTCTTCACCAGGCTGTGCTGAGGCCATGCTAGCCTCCATACTGTTGTCTGTGTAGTCGGTAGGCTGTGTGCTCTTTTCTTCGGACTCTGTAAATGTCTGTGATGGCCTTTCCTCGCTGTCAGCGGTCGATGGGGGCCCTTCATTAGAAGCAAGTGACTCCTTAGATTCGAGGGACTCCTTGGACTCGTTGTCAGTAAACATTTTCTTGAGTTGCATGATCGTCAGCTGGCGCATATCCTTGTCGCCGAGGAAGTCAGCCTCAAATTTGGAGAAGGCTTGGTCCCATTCGCCTGCTTTTTCGAGCATTTCACGGACAATGCTATTGAAGGGCACCACCTCATAGTACTTGGAGTTGACGTAAATATCTTGCAGTCTTCGAACCATCATTGGCTGGTCTTCTTTGGCTTTTGCAAGTAAAAGGTCCACTTCTGCTTTGCAGAGGTCTGCCTTCTCTGGAAGGACGCTGTCGATTCTGATACTCGAGAGCCTGGATTTCACAGAGGCCATGAATTTGCCCCAGCGCTCCTCCATCTTAACAAAAATTTCGTTTTTGAGTTTCAAATCATTGGCAACCTTCCAGGTGATCCTGGCCCGGGGAACAACGATCTCCAGAAGATCAATTGGATCCCAGTGAATTCGAATTCTGGCGTCAGCAAGGCTGAAATACCGAACATGGTCACGGCGATGATCGTGAGAACACTCGTGAGTATCCTTCATGCGCAGGCCCCGGCTCCAGAAAAGGAGTTCAAGATACTTTCCAAACGAGTATTTGAATGTGCTTTCTGACATGGCAGTTTCCTCCGTGTCTTTCTTACAGATCTTGCAATATGTCCACATCGTAATGCCATCACCAAGCTCGGGAGGTCTTGGAGGAGGATTTACCACGTGTTCAACAAAAACTGTGACCCGAGACTGATCATGGACATATGTTCGATGGTGTTCCACCATGTTACGCTCACATCCGTTGGAATTGCAGATATGGCCCATAGTATATGCCAAATCTTCAATATACTGCCCCAGTGTACAATCAGGGTCCATACCCGTATCAATATGCTGGTCATAGAAGTTGATGGCAACCAGATATGGCTCTGTACACGGAATTTTTGTTTCCGTGCATATGACAGAGTATAGCACGACGATGTTCTGATGAGAGTATGGATCAAATAGATCAATGTTTCCCTGAATGTAGGTCTCCCACTGACGCGTTTGAGTCTGATAGTTGTACAGTGCCTTGTCGTACTCGGCATCGTGGACGGCGTGAAGAATCTCCATAATCTGACGCGGCGCCTTCTGGCCAATTTCATCCACCATTTCTGGTTTGATAAGTTGAAATCGTTGAGGGCCTGCTTTTTCTGGATCTCCTTGCTCTTGGGCTACATCATGATCACGTAGCTGGCGAAGGTATAAAAGCCGTCGCTCTTGCTCACGTGCCTTCATCAATAGATATGGCTGTGTGAACTTGACATAGGGCGAGGCAGAGAGAATCTTTGTTTCGTACTTTGCAACCATATCGCCATAATATGTCGGCATGGGGACGTCATCGGGGACCTGGCTATCTTGATCCTGTATGCCATGATCATGATTCTCTTGAAGAGGGGTCAACTTGCGATCATCAGATGCCTGCTCGGTTTGGGAAATAGATGCCGCGTCTTCTGTACCAGCAATGCTAGCGCTGTCGACAGTTGTCTGCGACGGCGGTTCACTGTCTCCAGGAGCTTGGTTTACAACCACAGAAGGCCCATCTCTTGACACTTCCATGCTGTTGATGCTCAGAGATCTGATACTTTCATTGAGAGCGTTGAGCGAGCTTGTCATTGATTCACCGCCTTCAGGGGCCTCAATAGACTCATCTCTAAGGAGGCTTGATTCAAGCTTCAGGTTATTAACAACATATACCATAAACTCCACAATATGCTTGATCTTGGCCAGGGTGGAGTTGTTTGCACCTCGTAGAGCTATGGTGCAGCCCAACTCCGGGGTACATCCAGACAGAAAGATGTACGATTTCTTTCTTCCTGGATAGTCATTATTCACGAATGTTCTGACTTCGAACCTGGAGCACCGCCCCACTTGGACTGGCAAAGCCAACATATCTAGAGATGATATGATTTCAGTCTCGGCGCACCGCGCAACCGCCTCGATGACCGTGTGCTTAACATTATAGGCCACTGAGATGTTCGCTTCAGAGAGGTACTGGAGTGCCACTCCAGAAACACTCTTCTCTGCAAGGAGCACTTGGGGGCGCAGATTTGTTATTCTTTGAACAACGACTCGCAGAAATTCTTTCTCCTGTTCAATGACTGGTTGCAGGCTCATAAAATGCTGTTGATGTCGTTGATACTCTATCGGGAAAGTGACGAGTACAATTCTCGGGTTCGTAATTCGGCGTGGCATACTCTTTAGCGCCAAATTCTTGGTAAAAACTACTCCCGATATGTAGGACGTGTCACTGGGTTTCCCACCAGGGATTCTCTTTAATTTGACGTAGTGCCTGATATCCATATCTTCGCCCTTGGCGACATCCGGATCCACATCATCCGTCGCACGCAAAAGCACAGGTACCAGGGCCTTCTGCCACGCTGGTGGGTTGGATATTCCAGTGTCCTCGAGAAGCTGGTGCAACAATTTGTCGACATGCGTTAAACTAGATGCATTCAGCTCCGCCTTGGGGGTCTTCTTATGTTGGAAGGAGTCACTTCTGGTCATTACGTGAATACCGCTCTGATTCGGGGTGTCCATCGAGAACAGCAACTCGGAAGACACTGAGAAGCCTTTATAAACGCCAGATTTGGGCCTTGGAGAAGCCAAGTGGTGCATACTCCCACTGACATTGCTCGTGTTGCGTCGTCTTGGGGGGCGTCGAAGTCCAGCCACGCCCGGCGGGCCTGCCAGTTCATCGTAGCCCCTGCTAACAAAGCTCATACCACTGATGCTCTTCTCCCCTGCCCGGTGCCGATATTTTCTGCCGACGCTGGTGAAAGGAGAAAATTCGGCCTTGTCGTTATCGAAGCTCGCTGGTTGTAGATCTCCTTGGGCCATGGTCGCGAATAAGCTCATTTGTTCGTCTTCACTCGATTCGTCTGACATGTAATCAGCCAATTCAGGGTCGATGATATTATCGTCGTGAAAGGCCGGAAATTTTGGCTTCTTAGCGTTTTCGTCATCTATGCCACGACGGAAAGGTGCTCGTTCCTCAGGAGCGGGTTTGAAACGTCCCAAAAGCCCATGCTTTGAATGATGACGTTTGTGACCAGCAGAGGAATGCGGCCTACCGGTCAGAGACTTGAGGGATCGCGACGAACCAGGTCTGCTCAACTGGGGTGCATCTATCTCCAGAACGGCGGCTGTACGGCTCTCTCCGACTCGCCGCGTCGCTGGAATGGCCATCATAGGCGTTGAGACGGGTCGAGAGTCTTCCGAGCCTTCTGAGCCTAGGCCGGATTCCGGTTCTTTGAGCCTGGATTGACTGGCGTTGCTAGAAGATTTGGCATGATTTGAACCAAAGAATCTTGGCATGAAAGACTGCTCGTCCCCAGAGTCATCGGAGCCACTGCCATCAAGACGTCGGCTAATCACTTCCAAGCACCTCTTGCAAACGCGCAAAGAGCCTTGGACGCCAAACTTCTCACCAGATATGACAGTCGTACATTTAGAATCGAATATACAACCACATGTCCGACAATGGTGCTTTCTGCGAAACGCAGTAAACGGAGCTTGGCATAAAAAACACTCCTTGACTGTATCGTCCTTCATCCAAAATTCCTTGTTTAGGACTTGCTTGCGCATCCTGTCGAGCTGCGCATTGACCTGTCCAGATGCTTCGTCGTTACTCATTGCTGTGCCAGGTATCCTAAGGCCACCAGAAGGCATCTTTTGCGGTTGGGACTCTTGAGAAAATGATTCATGGCACACCGAGTTGTGAGCAGATGTGTTGACGGGGCTAGGTTCGGCAGTTCCACGATCCAGGGAGGAATCCCTTGATCCTGGGCCGGCAGGCGATCTCGACCGACTGATTCGATCAATAACCGCAGGCCTTCGTCGAATACTATCCGGCGAAAGTAAAGAAGAGGTGATAGAGTCGCTTCGAATCACGCGGGTTTGTAACGGAGGAGGTGCACGGGAAGGTGCCTTGGCCGGGCTAGTTGGGACATCGACACTTCCCTCGATACTGGAAGTGTCTTCTCGCTTAGCCCGGGGTGGCAATTTGCCATCTTTTAGGTCGTACAGGTTGGCCGTAGATTCGGCCGTTGCCAGATGCGCCTGAAGATCCGCCCTGGTTATACTCTTTCGACTGGAACCTTGGCCAGTACTATCCTCGGTGCGTATCGTGCTGCGGCTAGCATCCCGGTGTACAGTGACAGGGGCTATGGTGGGGTCGGCAGCAATAGTACTTGGCGCCTTGGGCGCTGGTCGATTTGAAGGGTTTGACTTGCTTCCAGTCATCAGACTGATTCCTGTGGACTTGGTCGACGGAGGGGCCTGTTGTGACCGGCCATCGGCACTCCCGGCTGAGACAACCGATGGAGACACATCGGTTGTGTGAGGTCCTTGTGATGTGATGGTTGACGTTGTGGCGGCGGTGTCGGCTCGATTAAGCGAACTAGTTGACGCCTTTGAAACATGACCGCCAGAGATAGATGTTCTCTTCGAAGGTTGTTCCGGTTTATCGGGAGGGTTCTCCTCGGAGTTGGTCTTGGAAGAGCTGCCGGCGCCAACCGCCTCTCGAAGTCGACTGTAGAGGCCGCTGAGGCCTTGGTGAACCAAGTCGCCAGCCGCACCCCGGCTCTCAGAGGTCGGCACACCACCAGGCGGAGGTGCAAAGTCGTTAAATACCGTAAGAGAGTCGCACTGGCTTGCTGAGGTGTGGATTTTATCGAGGGTGTGGGCAAGTTGCTCCTTGTCGGCGGTAGAGCTAGCGGATATCGAGTTGACAGAGTCTCGACGGGCTCGGACGGGGGAGCTCACAGACCCTGAAGCCAGAGAGGCGGTCATGGGCTTGGAAACATTATTCGCCATAATGCTGTATTCTCGGGTGACGGTGGAAGGTGGGCTACACCCTGGGTTCGGGCTCGTGTTCGGCGGAGGATGTAGTCGTTGGATAATGTGCGATCGGTGGTAGGTTGAGCACACAACAAGGCACCAAGCTCACAGCCCACAGCTCTGAAGGCTGTGTCCATGAACAGGCCCGTTATGTTACTCTATCGGGTTGCCGGTCGAAGACCTTAGGTCTGTGTTGTCGCTGACATGGTGACGTCCAGCGATGTCAAGGGAGCGGCAAGATCTTTTGTCACAGACAGCAGCCGGCGAGGCGACCGATCTTCAGGGTTCGCTGATCAGAACAGGACGAGAGTTGGCTTGAAGGAGAAGGCGATGCCGTTGGGCCAAGAAAAGAAACACTGGAAGATTATGACGGAAACACACTAGCAGCCTAATGCGGCGCCGAGATAGATGCCGGCCTAGCAACTAATCAACATCAAGCCTTGTGAAGATCGGTTGGAATCGACGTAGAGAGGGCCAACTCTGGGAGGCATAATGGCGTCAGAGCCCAGCAAGCAACTCTGGGGCTAACTGGATCGACGTTCTCAGTACCTGACAGAACCCAACCGTATCTGTCATTTGGGCCGCTTACAGGGTCCTGGTTTCGTACTTGATACCAGCCATAGGATGCTGCACAGGCCAGCCAGCGACCAGCCACTTCAAGCACCGCTTTCAGGGCCTAGGCGGCCAGAACCAAGACCCCGCAGACATGAGTGGGGACGCGACCACCTGGCTTGGCCGCGACGCGCGCTGGTCGCAGGGCATTAGAGGGACGTCAGTCACTAGGCTCTGCAGATTGGAAGGCGAAGAAAAAAAAAAAGTAGGGAGCAATAACATCGGAACAGTCAGTACGCCCTCGGGTGACGATTGCGCCGTCATTACAACAGCCGATCATTGTCGCGTCTCCTAAGAATTCTCGCACTGTCGAGTTTTGTCTCGCCGGGCCCCGAGACGCCATCTTTCTTGAGCAGATGTGACGCACATTCTCAGTCGCGTTGTAAGGCCTCGGCCAGAATCCAGTCCAATGTCGCTCAATCTGTCCCCTCCCGGGGACGTCATCAAGCTCCTTGGGCGTCGCAACCTCGCGTCCATCCCGAAGGATCAGCAGGCGCTCTTGGAAGAGCCTGACTCTTGGGCCGTCGATCTCAAAAATAAACCCCTAGGAATGGTCAACATCCCAGGGCATGTCCTTGAGACCGTGAAGGAAGCGCATATCGCCAGGATATCTGCAACGCAGCAACCTTCCGCGCCACCACAAGAACCACAATCACAGCTCCAGGTGCAGTCGTCGCCTGCGCGCTCAAGGAAGAGGGATGATAGCCCTACTGGTTCTACAAGCAGTTCTAGCCCTCGCAATATCCCTCAGGCGCAAAATGATGATGCCGACAGCCCCCCACAATCTTCCCCGGAAAGGCGCCTCTCTTGGTCTACTTCTCCAGAGCGCCCTCAAGCGCCTCGGCGCGCGGCCATGGAGTCCCCTATAGTTCGTGAAACTCCAAAAACAGCTCCTATGGGGCCACCGCCACGCCCTATGCCTGCCTTCATCCCTCCTTCCTCTGGACCCGAGGAAGAGATGGAGATGGAGATGGAACTTCCTCAACCACAGGTTCGTCAGGACCCTCCTCTCAACCGCGGGGCCGCTCCTGCCACGACAACTGTGGAATCACCGACCGCTTCGGAAACCCGCATCATGATGGATACACCGCCGTGTGCCCAACCCACCCACCCCACAC
>NAGG01000488.1:0-32994 GCA_003031705.1 Calonectria naviculata
GGCTATAGCTCCCCCCCTCCCCATGGCTACGACAACCGACAACAATACCCCCCTCAGAACAACTACGGTGGCGCTCCCGGCCAGTACCAGGGCCAGCCTGGTGAGGTCGGCCCCGATGGCGAGCGAGGCTTGATGGGTGCCATTGCCGGAGGTGGCGCTGGCTACTACGGTATGCACAAGGCTGGTGGTGGTTTCTTCACCAGCGCTGCTGCCAGCATCGTTGGTGCCATTGCCGGCTCCAAGGCAGAGGACAAGTTGAAGGAGTGAGTTTTACCAGCCATACAATGCATTCACACCGACCAGGTCTAACAATGTCGCAGGAAGCACAAGCACAACAAGCACTAAGCATTTTATGATCCCTCGTTCGGAGTTTGGGTTTCTATATCATCATGATGCGCTATGAATGGGATTTTTGGCATATTTCTTGGATATTATCGCTTCTTTTATATACATACATATATACCTCTTGAGTATTGTTTGCAAACTTGTGTGCATAGAAACATTGGGCATGTGATAACTTATCGACATTTTCCTGATGTGTTGTCCTCCTTAGAGAGCCTTCATGATCATACCGAAAATCTTCAAGTCGTTCTCCGAATCCTCAATCGTAGTCTTCACGGGCTTATCCTTCGTAACCAAGTCGTACAGCTCTCTCATCTCCTGTGTGTAAGCGTCTTCATAGGTCGTTCGCACGGTAGATTCCTTGTATGCTCCATCTGCATTCTCCGCGATATGCATGGTGATCGGTAGGCCCTTGACATACGGGGAGTCGTACTGGATCTTCACTGACTTCGTCTTTCCATATACCTCAATGTGTGCATCAAATCGAGGAATCTCGTCAATTCCAGATTCATATGTCACGGTGAAACCGGGGTACTTGAAGAGAGCACTATTGGGCGTTAGTCGGCGGAAGCACACGATGGACAGTCTTTCGATCCTATTGGAACGTACCTCCAGAAGGGCAGCGTGACACTTGCTCCATGAACACCAATGGGCATTCCCAGGGCTTCTCGCATAGCAGACACATCATGAGTCCCAAGGCCTCCAAGATATTGCCAAAATAGTCGATTCAGGTCAGTGGCTTCGACCCCGCATTCCGAAAGACCAGTGCCGACGCTCTCAGTGTTTCGGGCCTTCAAGTCATCGCTATCCTCTTGGCGGAAGTCTGTGAATCTTTTGGGAAATGTGCCCGACTGGGATACAAAAGTTGAGTTGGGCCCAATGATGTCTTGTTTAATCCATGTTAGCTATCATCTCTTGTATAGCACTTTCACTTTTTTTTTTTCCTTACCTCGTACGCGAGCGTACTGAATCTGCTCTAGGCCGCCAATTTCCTTGACGGCTTCCTTGAAGGCTGCAGCATATCTGCGCATATAGCCGACCATGGCTTTGCCCTTGGACGACTTCTCTGCTTCTTTGACCCTCTGCAGGTCATGGAGACTAAAAGCTGCTGGCTTCTCAATCAAAACGTGCTTGTTGTTCTGGAGCGCAATAATGGCGTGGTCGGCATGATACTCGCTGCTGTTCACAACGAATACCACATCGACATCGGGCGAGGCGCAGAGCTCCTGGGGATCTCTTGTAATTTTTGGGATACCGCCAAGGATCTTGTGCTTGGCATGCTCGAGAGCATTTTCTGAGACGTCGCAAAGGTATGTGATCTTGAAAAAGTCCGAAAGATGGCTCAAGGTGGGAATGTGGACGACCTGCGTGATCTCTCCGCACCCGATCAACCCCACGCCGAGAATCCGATTTGCGGACGCCATTGTTCTTCTACAACTTGATTCTGGAAATTTGAATTGAAATGAAGATGAATGCTGATTGCGTGAAGATGACCTTGAATCACATAGGGGGAAGTATTTAGCTGCTGGCTCTCGGTTTCGGATATGGATCAATAAATAGTAACTAGAGGCCAAAACAGCTTCCCCGCATGCCCGCGATTCCCCGCGTCTGGGCCATACTACGTCAAGGCTAGATGCCACCGTCCCCGAGTGCTTGGGTCGTCGGAGTTTCGGCCGGAATTACCGAAGGAATAGGAGAGGCTCCACCAGACGTGCCCCATTGTGCTCCCCACCAGATGTGCTGCGTGACCGGTATTTTCGGCCATCGATAGCGAAAGTCCGACTGCACTGCATCCATTCAGTTTTCGTCCAATGCATCGTTATACGGCTCTGCCACAAGAGACACTGCGAAATCAGCCCAGGAACTGGGGAAACGCATTGTCACTATAGACACCGACTCAGATGGAGGACACCCCGCAGTCGGACCTCCCCGACGGAGACTTTGGGCAAAGTCCGGAGATTTCGCTTCCAGCCTTGGCATCACGAAAGCGCTCTGCAGATACGTCTGATGATGTATCAAGCAGACATTCTCGCAAACGAGCCCCCAAGGCATGTCATACATGCAAGAGCCGCAAGGTCAAATGCTCCAATGAGAGACCTCGCTGTGCGGGATGCATACGGCTGGACTGTGACTGCGTCTATCCTGAGCAAAATTATGGAATGCCGTAAGTGCCTATGCCGATTCTGTCGTTGATCCGCTGAACTGATGCCATGTAAAGTCTGGAAACAACGGTCCCACTGATCCTCCGATCCCTAAACGAGATATTGGATCGATTGCCGCCTCAGAACGATGAGATCCAGGTTTCAGCGAGTAACCTGCCTTACCAGGCCGCCCCAAATACGGAGCCCCCCTACCATTCGCCTGTCGGGCCGATAAGAATGGGGGAGGTAATCACTAGCCAAGATCCACAGCGAGGGCCTGCTGTGGCTTGCAAAGAATCGTCGGAATATACTGCCATGGACTCTGCGTTCCGCTGGCCTATTTTGGCCCACACCTCGGCGAGAAAATGGTCTAGTAGAGCACTCTTTATGGCTGATCAAGATTCCAGCCACAATGGTGCTTTCCAAAACAACGGGGCGCCAAGGCTGCCTCCATCAAACGATTTTGATGACATCTCATTTCTCATTCAACAATTTCTTCGCCATGTTCACATCAAAAATCCCATTTTGGATGGCAAGACTTTGCTTGGGGATGCTAGAATTGTGGCAGAAACAGGTCCGCTTTGGGATTCCAGATCCTGCTTAGTGGTGAGTAGACACTACTATCAATCGTCAATCATTCTCTGCTCTTCATTGGGTTCTAGTTTGACGATAATTTGAAGATGAACGAAAAAGAATCCAGCTGACAACTTGCTTCCCTTCTAGCTTCTTGCGGCTGCCCTGGGTGCCATTGCTACTCCCTTCGATTCTACGGTTACGACTAGCGATGCACCGATTGATTCATCTTGTGACCTGGATAGGCGGGCGCACGCTGAGACTTATTATAACTCCGCTCGCCGGCGTTTTGGGCTTCTGGA
The DNA here is from genome assembly GCA_003031705.1 of Calonectria naviculata. Classification (NCBI taxonomy): domain Eukaryota; kingdom Fungi; phylum Ascomycota; class Sordariomycetes; order Hypocreales; family Nectriaceae; genus Calonectria; species Calonectria naviculata. The sequence continues at coordinate 3,359 of NAGG01000488.1, forward strand.
CCGAAGCATCACAGCCTGTCAATGCCATCTTTTATCTGGCATTTATTTAATGTATACCATGCGTCCGATCCAAGCTTGGCAGTCCTTCAATCAAGCATGTACTGTGTACGTTGTGTACTTGAAAAGTCATGGTAGATTTGACTCCGAAGGCCGGCAATGGAATGACACACAGAAGCCGGACCTAAGAAGCCTAGAGCAGAGGTTGTACTGGAGTTGCTTGAAATCTGAAAAGTGTGTTCCTGTTGCCTATGCTGCCTTAAAATGCCACCAACACTAATTCTGCATAGAGAAATTTTGACTGAACTTCCGATGCCCCCATCTGGACTCTTGGAAATCAACTATCCGCACATGTTTCCATCGCCGCCTTCAATTGACTTGATTAACACAGCTTCATCGGATGGATTTGTGGGATTTTCAAGTAGTTCACTCATTGGTATCTCACCGCAATCCAACTTGTCGTCAATCTCAGACTCTTTGGACCCAGCACTCCTCCATGAGCAATCGTGGTTTTATTATCTCACAGAGATATCGTTATTACGTCTTTCCGGACGCATTGATCAGGAGTTCTACTCTTTGGAAAACTCTTCCTGGCTTCAATTGAATGTACTGGATATGATAACTTCGGCGGGGGAGTTTGAAAGACAACTTGAGGGCTGGTAAGTTCCATCAAACATACTAACCTGACATTTTACTAAACCGAACAGGAGAGACTCGCTTCCATCACCAATTCGGTTCTGGGACCCCGGCCTAGCACCGGACAAGTATAGTGAGCTCCATATCGCAACATGGGGCCGATATTCTAGAATCAAACGACTACTGTATCGCCCATTTTTATATCGCTATGTCCATAATCAAGGGCATGATACTTTACTAGCAGATCAAATTAGAATATATGCAGAGAAATGTGTCGAGACCTGTTTAGATCCTATATGGGCGGTAGGATATACTCATCGCCATCATGGCACCTGGTTCAGAGGCCGGGAACTTGTCCTTCTAGCGCTGATGCTGCTTTCAGCGTCCAAATCTGGCTTGATAAAGCTTATGGATAGGCAAATGGAGGCCGAATACTTTTTTCAGCTTGCAATCACCCACTTGAAGTATTGGGAGGGGGAAAGCCATGATCTGGAAGCAGCTCGAAAGATCCTTGAAATTATGAGCGGTGAACTAGCATTTTTTAATTCTAGTTTGAGTTCGTAATCAAATGTCGTCTAAATGAATCTATTCCTTGTCCTGAGGATACACGAGGCCATTTTGCGCTCGAATTTGGTCCATCAAACGCATGACTCTTAGTGTCTCTCCAAGTGGCATCCTGGCATTCTCCGTTCTTCCCGCAGCAATATCCTGGGCAACCGCGTCGGCCTCATAGATGAAGCCAAAAGTGCCTTCAGGGTGATCGAAACGGAAGTCTTCCTCGTCACCCTTTCCCTGTTTGATGCGGAATCCAGTTGGGCAACTGGGTCCAAGTTCGGCGTAGAGGGTGATAGTTCCCTCTTTTCCTTGAATGCGTCCAAAGTCTCTTTGGCCGTTGGCAAGGACTGTGGGCAGGCAAACAGCGGTCTGGGGATGGCCCTCTGGTGTCTTGTATTGCAAGATAACGGTGCTCGTCTCATCCACCCCGTTGACAATATCCATAGATGAGGTGACCTTAACTTCAGGATGTTCGTCTCCGTATAATCCTCGACCCATGATCAAAGAAGAGTAAGTAAGCGTATAAATACCAAGGTCTAGCAAAGCCCCACCGCCGAGAGCAGGGTCTTTGAGACGATGTGTTTGTGGAATACTGTCCCAGTCGGCACCGAGGCCAATTTCAACGACAGATCTCCAGACACGACCAATAGTGCCAGACTCAATCTTCTTTTGTAGCTCAATGGCCAAGGGGAAAAATCTTGTCCACACAGCTATAGATGATCAGCATTTTATTTAGTTCAGAATTCTAGGAGCGTCTTACCTTCCATCAAAAACACACCCTTGGCCTTTGCCGCAGCGATCACTACTTCTGCTTCCTTGCTGTTCATCGTGAATGGCTTTTCGCACAGCACATGCTTTCCGGCCTTGATAGCATCCAGGCAGTTCTGCTTGTGGAGAGTGTGGGGTGTAGCGATATAAATAATGTCGACCTCAGGAGAGTCGTATACTTCCTGATAACTAGCAAAGGCCTTGGGACGTTGGCCATCGCCCTTCCAGTAATCGTTGATAAACTTCTCGCCCTTGTCGATGTTGCTTGTTGTACCGACCGCGGCGAGGATATGCTTAGCCGGGCCGCCGGAGCGGGTTGCAAGAATGTCCTTGACAAACATGGAGGCAATCCAGCCTGTGCCTACCACGCCCCATCGCAGCTCGGATGCAGCCATTGTGAAATACAGTTGAAGTATAACTTATATCGGTTTAAGAAACGACTTTTGGCTGAAGAGCAAAAAAAAAGAAAACTCGCGTAAATTGATGGTTGAATATCTAGTCCTGTGAGGGGAATGCCTGAAGCCTGGGCTCATATATACCTTTTGATACGAGTCACGAGACGCTGATTGAATCCCATCTTGGCAGGCGGAGGCCCCAACATCCAGATTTCACCATGTGGTGGAGGTGGTGGGCATAGCGTCGGCATCTTCGGTGGGTCCTCCGAGCTGCCACTGTTACCACCCCATGCTCTCTGAAATCACAAGACCGAACACGCTAAGATCTCGGCGATTGGAGATTATTAAGCTTAACTAAGGGTGTCATGACGACGCAACGTGGGTTAAGGTGGAGTGTTTGTCATCAGGTGGTGAATCTTTACTCCGAGAAACTATATTTAAATTACAAGTAGAGTATAATTTTTACTTAGTATTACAAGCTCTAACTATATCTAAATTAGATTTTGGATACGTCAATCCATATACCTAAATTCCAAAGTGGACATAAGGAACCCAGTGGAGAGGCCTTTCGGCGCATATTAGTATATTCCTTGGGTCCCTTGAACCCTGGTGGCTGGAATCCGATGTTGCAGCAACCGATCGGTGCTCACGGGTATTGTCCGACACCAGATGTCTATCGGACATGCTTTCTCCGTCATTTTCCACTATCCATTGATCTCTTAAGTATCTAATAGCATGATGAAGGCCCTCAGCAACGGAGGGATTTTTCATTTTCTGGCCCTTGATCCATTCGTAGGACCTGACGGCCACGTCTACGCATGACTTGTCGTTCACTTCCCATAAAGTGCCAATGACATTTTGAAACCCTGCCAGTTGGCATGCGCTGATTAGGTGGAGGCCTTCATCAATCAGTTCTTCGTGCGTGATTTGCCCTGTTCCACACGCAGAGAGGTAGGCTAGGAACGGTGCCCGGTCATGGAGCTTTGAGCCAAATAGCCTTGATACCGTAAGTGGCCCGTCATCGAGGTGAAGACAACTTTTAGACGGATCCAACGGATCAGCCTTGCCATGGCCCGCAAAGTGAAATATCTCGCAGTCTTGCAAAGCTTCCTGAACTTGCTTTTGGCAAGGTACGGGTCTTGCAACCCCTAATTGCATAGAATTGCATAAAGCCTCCAATTCGTTGATCTCTTGAGGGGCATACAGAAGTCCTTGTACACCAACTAAAACAGCCTTGCCTGGATCCTTTGACATTTCTTGTCGGCGTTTCTGGCGGCTTTGAATGAGGGCCCGAATAGAGGAGCTGTATGATGATATAACCCTATCTAGAACAGCTTCGGCCGAGTTACGGAGGTGGTATCCAGCCGCGTGAATAGGGAAATTCGTGAGCGGCCCTGTAGGGATCCACCATATACGCGGCCAGCCTTCGTCAGAAAGGGGCGCTTTTGTAAATCCTAGCGCGTCCAGAACAGGGCTTCCAATGGTATCCCAAATCCATTCAAGTGCTTCTTCCTCATCCATGGATCTGTTCGTTGCCCGTTCTTGGATATCGGCAGCATGTAAATCAGGCAGCGGCAAGGTCTTCAGGCCATCTTTATCAATTATCAACGCATCGCAGCGGTATTTACTTACGTTAATGACGACCACAGGGCCAACTGCCGAGACAGCCTTTAATTCTTCCTCAGAGGGAGGCAAAAGAAAGCGATCAAACCCTGGCAATTCGCGTATGGCTTGGATTGTTCCCTCCAATTTTACGGCAGCATCGTAACGCTCATTTCCTCGAAGTTGTGTTGTCTCCGCTATAGAATCAAGTTCGTCACGAAGGTTGATAAATTCATCGGCAAGCTGGGGATGCTTCCCTCGGAGAGTTGACAAATCAGCTCGTATGTCGTTCAATGAACTAATGATTATGCCACGGCCGACCTCGAGCAGTTGCATTGCGTCAAAGGTTGATTTCTCGGCCATCAACGCTACTGCTGCCGCGTCAGATGACAAGCCCACAATCTGGGTCAGCAAGAACTGTTTATCCGAATTTTCAAGTGATCGGCTTGTGAGAAGAGGTACGAGAGATATGAGTGTGCAGGCAATTTCATATGCAGATGTCCAATCCTTTGCCGCAGCATAAGATTGCAACACCCTTTTCCCAGGCACTATCCGCTCATAGGGAGGCGACCAAGAATGCTCAAACGCTTCTCGATAGTTTCGCATTGCAAGATCATAGTCTTCCAATGTGCCCACTTCCTCAAATCTTTCTTCGTATGCAACTGCAAGTCGGCGAAGGCTAAATGCTCGCTGCGGATGGTCCTTGGGGGTCAAGTCTAGAGCCTTTTCATACTGTTGAACAGCAGTTTCCAGGTCCTCAAGTGAGTTGGAACGTCTATACCTTGCAATATGTGCAGTACCAAGGCTCTGAAAATAGTTGGCACGTTCTGGGCTGTCTTCTGGTGTCATATCTAGAGCCTCCTGAAGATATTTGATTGACTTCTGTGCATTCTCGGGTGCGCATGTTCGTTGATAGAGAGTCCCATAACTGATTCCAAGGCCTTGCAGGTGATGTGGTCGTTCTGGGTGGTCGTGTGGCGTAAGATCAAGACACTCTTGTAATTTTTTAATTGCTGTCAGAATATCCTGCAGTGCGCCTGTTCTTTCATACCGGTTACCGTATCCGGTGGCTAGGCTCTGCAATCGACGAGCATAATGTGGATGATCGCCTGGTGTCAGGTCGAGGGCTTCTTGGCGGGTTTGAATTGCCATTTCGAGGTCCATCATTGCCCCGTATCTTTGATGTCTCGCTTCATATTGAGTCCCCAGATTCTGCAGTCGGTGTGCCCGGTCTGCGTGATCGTCTGGGGTTAATTCCAGTCCCCCCCGCATCTGTTCGATTGCCATATCTAAATCTTCCATCGCCCCTGTTCTAGAATATTTCTCAGCATAACTGCTACCAAGCTCCTGCAGTCGATTTGGTAGTTCTGGGTGATCGTCGGGCGTAAGATCAATGGCCTTTTTATGATTTTGGATCGCCATCTCAAGGTCAGCAATGGCCCCAGTTCTCTTATATCTCTCCTCGCACACCATTCCAAGGTCTCGAAGCCGGAACGCCCGGCTGGCACCATTTTCCATGCTTAGGTCAAGAGCTTGTAAATACTGCTGTTCTGCCTTTTCAAGATATTCCATATCCCCTGTTCTTTTATATTTGCTCATGTATCCAACCCCTAAATTATAGAACCTACTTGCTCGCGCCAAGTCGAAGTCAGGAGTTAGATCCAGAGCCTCAGAGTGTTTCTGAATTGCAGATTCAAGATATTCTAATGCTCCAGTTCTTGAATACATATCTGTATATCCAACTCCGAGACTCTGAAGTATATCTGCTTTTATGTTGACATCTGTTTGGGAGTTGGATGCCAGATCAAATGCATTCTGAAATTGATGAATGGCCGTTTTAAGATCGGACACATTCTCTGTTCTTTGGTATTTGAGCCCATATCCGATTCCAAGACTTTTCAGTTGTTGTATTCGTTCTGGGTGTTCATCTGGTGCACCATTGACAGCTTGTTGAGATAAATCAATTGCCATGTCAAGGTCTGTCATTGAACCTGTCATCAAATACTTGTTGAGATACCCATTAACAAGACTCTGAATTCTTCCCAGTCGCTCTGAATGATCACTCGGCGTGCAACCAAGAGCCTTTTGATACTGTTGGAGTGATAGCTCAAGATCCTGAACATCGCCTGTTCGTTGGAATCTGTCACTATAACCAATTCCGACAGCTTCGTGCCGAGACGCTAATTCTGGATCATGATCTGGTGTACTTCGGAGAGCTTTCTCTAAAAATTGAATAGCAAGATCCAGATCCGCAGCCACGCCCATTTTTCGGTATTTATCATCATATATCCCTCCCAAACTCTGAAGCTGACCTGCTCGCGCTGGATGATCATCCGCTGATAGGTCAAGGGCAGTTTGTAGATTCTGAACTGCTATTTCAAAGTCTCTGAGTGTTCCAGTGTTCTGAAATCGGCTTCTGAATGCACCCCCAAGACTCCCATGAATGTTGGTTTGCTTTAGGTGTTTATCTGGTGTGACATCCAGAGACTGCTGCAGCACCTTAATTGCCATGTCTAGATCTTCCGCCCTTCTTGTAAGGCTGTAGAGGCATCTGTAGCTATTTCCTAAGTTATGGATCCTTCCTGGAAGTTCGGGATGGTCATCTGATGTCAAATTGATAGCTTGTTGATGGTTCTTAATTGCTGCCTGGAGATGGTATATTCCTCCCTCCTCTCTGTATTTGTCTTCATACGCAACCGCGAGATCCTGATATTGGCATGGTAGGCCCGAGTGGCCTTCTGGCGCCAGATGAATTGCCTCTTGCAATTGGCTGATTGCAGCTGCGAGATCTGTTCTGGCTCTCGTTTTTCGGTACCTTATTCCATATCCTTTTCCGCAACTCTGAAGTCGACTAGAACGCTCTGGGTGGGTTTCTGGTGTGAGATCTAGAGCATGTTGGTAGTTTTTAATTGCCATGGTTATATGCTCTGTTTCCCCTGTCCCCTGATACATCTTCTTGTATGTATTCCCAGTCTCATGAAGTAAGATGGCCCGATCCAGGTCGTCATTTGAAGTGCTGCTGTAGGGTCTTGTAACACCAGTATCGTCTGGCGGATGTGTATTGCATATCTGGTTTCTCATTTGGCTGGTTTCCTCCATGTTTCTATTGTAGACGATTTATGGCAGCCTATTGTCGTTTGTTTTGGGGGCTTTAGCGTTCTAGTGCTGTGTGTAGATTCCTCAAACTAGTTGAAGCGAAAATAAATCAGCCGCAAGTGTATTGGTCGTGTATATTCGGAGGGGTTCCAGACACAGCAAATAAACTTTTCAACTGGCGTGGAGATATAATTGAGACAATTTACTTGGTGGGTAAAGAACTGACGAGTTATTTATCTGTAGCTGACAGAACACACTTCAAATTTATCTATCTTGGCTCGTGGGCGAATTGAGGGGTAATCTGACACGCCACTCAACACTGAACACTTATTGGATGTTTTTCTAGGCATCAGTCGCCTTGCAGAAACTATAAAGTTTTTGCCTTATTACAGACTGCAGCGCCTAACTTGGGTTACTACTAACCCAGCACTGGCCCGCCTGGTAACATTAAATCTTGTAGGACGAAGATCCTTGGCATGCGCCGGGCGGAATATCACACCCATGTTTCTTGGATGCGCATTGTATAAATAAACCTAAAGATACACATATTGGGAACACGCTACTTTGTAAGGCACTACGTAGTATGTTTTATTTTGACATATGAGAGCCCGTCCGTAATTTTGGCAACGGCGCCATTCGATCTGCTTTGATTTGAAATGAAACTGCTTTTGGTCTACAGAAAACCTATGGCACTATGTTTAAGTCAACTTACTTGGCTGCAATATCATTGTATGTATGCATGTTGCATTTGTGGATGCTTACTCATTTTGAACGTGGTATTAACAAGTTATCTGTTCGACGCAGTGGAGAGTTACATTATAAAAGACAATAAAAGGGTAAAAGAAGATCAATCCTTCGTAATATGGAGATTGAAGAAATTTCCGAACATAGATCTTGTGGAACCGATTTATGCTTCCTTGTAGATCAGCCAGATCGGTTTTAAGGTAGAGTGCTGGGATAGCTAAATTGCCAGCTGCAATGTGCAAGTAATCTATCCGTGCTCCTCTTATTTATGCACAGGAATAACTTCTTGCAATACTTCTAGCTGCGATTTGAGAACATGCAGGGGCTAATTGTACCGTTACACATTTCAACTTACTTGATTAGTCGGTATATCTTTGCGCCGACCTAAGCGACCTTTTTCACATCACCTTGTGCAGTTTGTGCATTCATGGTGAACGAGAACGACGATGCAGGGACTAAGTGGAGGCTGCAAACTGCCACTACGGAGGTAAGGATTGTCGTGGATGCAACATGGTGTCGTCATATAATTTCCCAGGTTCCAGCAATCAGGAGACTGCAAGGCCCTGTCGCGTGGGCTGCTTTGTTGGCCTTGTGGAGCCCCGGCACAATCGGCAAATCACGAAATAGCTGGAATCCAGGATGAAGAAGTAAAGATGTTGTGTTGCACAACAAACACCAAATAAGAATGCTGTATCCTTGGCTAATAAAGGCCTGATAAGGAACAGGGGATGGTAGGTTCATGGATCGGATGAGCATATATTTCCGCCTGGTCACGGAGATGGCACGTAGGTGGGTGAAACTTAAGAATAAAGGTCAAAGCGGCGTGTGATTTGTCTGAACTGAGCGTCAATTAGTTGACAACACGTCCAAGAACATTTTTTTTTCTTTTAAACAAGATGAAAAAAAAAAAGACAAACCAAAGCTTCGGAAATGTCATGTTGAAGACAACTATGCTGGACACCACACACATGGTGAAAGAGATTTCTTGTGAAAGTGGAGTGCATGTCCGCTTCGCATCAGGTCATGGTTTACGCCGCCTACAAACCATTTATCAAAACGCGCAATATTTCGTTAAATTCGGAGATGCTACAGTTTTCAGCCCACCGTGTAAGCACTAGCATCAATATTGGGGCTGGGACGATCCTTCAATACCCTTGTTCATACCGGATGAATGAAATGATCTACACTCCGGAGCCTACCTGTATTGGCATCCTTGAATCCTTAGCTTCTCTATTACCCACTCATCGCCCACCTCTCCGATGTACTGACCGATCATCCTCGTTCTTTCTAACCTTCAACGTTGGATGTTGACAACGTGACCTCTCGTCAACATCCCTTTTCTCTCAATTGACATATACGAGAAGCTGGTCACCGGGGCTATGAAAATCATCGCGCATGGCTTCTCGACGCTCCGCTGACCTGCCCGAGGTCTATACACCTAGTTTCCCAGAAGTCGTACCCGATGCCGGTTCGAACCTCCCCGAAGTCGTTAATGTACAAAAGACCGACAATGGATATGGAGATAGCACACTTGAGAGTGGAAAATATGAGAAGGAGCATTCGCCAGCAGCAGCAGCCGCAGTACCAGCAGCAGCACCAGCAGCAGTTGGTGGCGCGGGCGCTGAACGGAGAATATGCGGGATAAAACGAAAAGTTTTTTTTGGCATAATCATTGCAGCAGTAATTATTATTGCTGCTGTGGTCGGTGGTGCTGTTGGAGGCACAGTTGGGAAGAAGTCTTCTAATTCGGACTCTTCATCGTCAAGCAGTGATGGCAACTCAACGGATACCAGCAAATCGACGTCGGTTTCTTCGAGCTCTAATCTTGCAAGTGTCAACTACACAGACTCATCTGGAAACGACCACTACTATGTATTCTATCAAGACCCCAACAAGAACATTGTCGGCTCTTTCTGGGATTCAGAGAACAAGACCTGGGAAGCGCGAAGTCTATCCGCAAGCCTAAAAAAGACCAGCGTCGATCTGAGTGTCAGCGAAGGGGCTCCTATAACTGCGGTTGCTTGGTCGGACTCGGATAACGACTGGAATTTGAAAGTGTACGTCCTGTCATCCACCGACCATATCAGCGAGCTCGATGCGGCGGACATCTCTGTAGACGCGCAGTGGAGCCTCGACTCTCAGGTTGCGAACACCGGAAAAGCATCAAATCTTGCTGCATGGCGACCGAACGGTGGAAATAGCTCATATCCTCCAGTCTGTTTGTTAGGACAAAATAACCAGCGAATTACATACACAGACAAGGACGGACAGTGGACGGACCTACAGACGGGAACCTCGTCAAACGGAGTGACAGCAGTAAACGGAACCGGCGTGGCCCTCACGACCATTTGCAGTTACTGCAGCGAAGATTACTTCGAGTGGAAATTTTACTTCCACGTGAATTCTTTGCAGGAGTATTCAATAAACCCCGATTTGTCTTCGGTGCTGGCAGGTAAGGCAATCTTCTTTGTCAAGGCACAGATTCTCGTATTAATGGTCTTTTAGATAATGCGCTAGACACAATTTCATCCACGGGCTCCGACACCAACTTTGCTGCCGTCAACTTCAATCGAACTTCGCTATTCGTCGTCAATATCGATGAGGATAATGGTTTGAAGGGTCGGTGGTGGAATAACGCGGTCTGGACAGATGGTGCTGCGCCGACCCTCAATAATTCGCCCAAGGGTATCTCGGCAAGTTCGAATTTCACGGCTATTGCGGCGAATGCCGACAGAAGAATGTACGGAATTGTGGATGGTGTAATCTACGAATGGGAATTCAGCGAAACTGCGCCGCTGGAATGGACTTTCAAAAGCTTGGTCAACACAACGGTCTCGAGCTAGCCTGCGATCTCGCACAACTTGATTGCTTATTAATAATGCCAGGATTATAATTATGCGATTACAAGAAACCAATATTCTAAACACTTAATCATGGAAATATTCCATTAGCGAGCTAAGCTCTCAGTCTATACAACTGCCTAATGAATGCAAGGACGAACGTCGTGAACAAAAGCCCAACTCTGTCCGCAAAAACGTCGCGAAAGTTTTCACGGGAAGTCGAAGTCATGCAGCTAGTCCTCATCATTCATCTTTGTTGCATCTAAAATTCCACCGCTTAATCAAAGACCCCAAATTTCTTGAAGAATTTGTGTATGGAACCTGCGACCGACTCCTCATTCGTTTCTATCGCAAAGTGGCCAGCATCCAAATATTGCAGCTGGAGGTTCTTCACATCTCGCTTGAAGGCTTCTGCCCCGGGAGGGATAAATATTTCATCATTCTTGCCCCATATAGCAAGGACGGGGACTTGAGATGACCGGAAGTATTGTTGAAAGGCCGGATACAGCGGAACATTGGTGCGGTAGTCGTAGAGCAGGTCAAGTTGGACGTCTACATTTCCGTCTCGGTGTACGAGAGCGTAATCCAGGTTGTAGCTCTCAGGCTGAATCTTTTTCGGATGAGGAGACCCATTTGTATACTGCCATGTGATTGAATCCAATTCGAGTGCCGGCTTGAGGGCGTTCCGGTCTTCGATAGATCCAGAATCCCAATATTTTCTAATTGGTGCCCAGAACTCTTCACCAAATCCCTCTATGTAGGCATTCCCATTTTGGCTAACAATGGCAGCGACTTGTTCTGGGTGGTTCAATGCAAAGCGGAGGCCTGTCGGAGCACCGTAGTCAAATATGTATATGGCGAACTTTTGCAAATTCAGAGCCTCGACGAACTTCTCAAGAGCCTTGCTAAGATTGGCGAAGTTGTATACGTATCCATCAGGCACAGTGGTGAACCCGTAGCCGGGAAGGTCAAGTGCCAAGACGAGATAGCCGTAGCTAGCCAGGAGCGGAATCAAGTTGCGAAATTGATGAGAGGACGACGGGAAGCCGTGTAGGAGAACAATCGTTCCATTTGGTGACTCCAACGGGCCGGCGTGACGGTAGAATATCTCTAGATCGCCCGCCTCAACGTAAGAGGCCTGGACCGGGAAAACGGACATTGTGTTGAGAAGTCTTTCAAGTGGTGATGGAGTCAGGTAGTTGTATGAAGGGTTAATAGCGATAAGACCTATGGATTGATGCTTTTCGCTCTAGCTTTATACCTGCAAGGCTGGGTATTTTTGGTCATGTTGCGTGCTAAACCTATGACTAACGCATTCCTTACATGCATCCATTAGAAATATTGATTTCAAACGTGCGCCCTTGATGTGACAAGCCAGAATTTCGCCAAAATGGGGCAGGATGACGCTACTAGGTTCCTTCGGCCGCCCTGTATTACTAAATACTTGAATAAATCTTCACGTGCATGAGCAGTCTATTCTTTTTACGTAGCGATATTCATAACATAGAACTAGCGCATCTTTCTAGTTACGTTTTATAAATGATTTTATTATTGTATTCTGGCGCTTCTTATTTCTGTTTATGAAAAGAAAAAAAAGAGAAGATATTGATTTTCACCGCTACTATCACATTTCCTCCAGATATTGCATTCGCTACAAACAAATCCGAGAGAGCGTAGTTTTCATACAACGCCGCACACTAGCATATACGAGGGTTAAAAAATGCAAATAGTTAGCGTATTACTGCATAATGTGGTTACAGTGACATTGGAGGTTACAAGTCTAATCGCACATTGTTAATCTTCGTCGATGTCGCATGTGGCACATTCCTGCTACTTGGAACTGACCTGATTAATCCATCATGACCCATCCAATTAAACTAATTGCAAGAAAATGATTAAAAGTGGAAATTCAGAATATGTGTCATGGTAGAAGTTTAAAATGGTACCTAAATCGTCTGATGTCATTTCGATACCACTTGCTGATATCATCCGTCAGCTCCTCGGTATATGTCGGCGAAGTCACATGTTGCGTGATACCTCGGATTACTAAGTAATCTGATGCGCCATTGCCCTTTTTGTCGATTCCAAGACAATGAAAGTGACTGAGAAACTGGCCCAAATCATCCCTTTGTTGCAGCACCAAATCTTACGATTCTTGCTCGCAATATCTTCACTTCTGGTGAATCCCTTTTGCTACCGCTATCATCAAACTTTTAAGGATAAGATTTTCTAACGCGTTTTCCTTTTATTCTTGCCCTCTTCTTGAATTCACTTCACTCCCCATCGATGGCCACTTTTTATTAGCCAGACGATAAAGAATGAGATGACATGTCTCAGTTAGGCTAACGACCTGGCCTCAACAGTTTGGCCAATCACACAAGCAGATGAATCACACATCTGGATTAATCCCAAACCTGAATCGATCACATTGCTAGGGGAATCACAGAACTATACCGGTCGCGTAACCAGAGTCAACCCTCGGGCAGCCCTGACTTGGGGCATCATTGTCCGCATTGCATCATAGATCCTAGTGTGCGCCGCCCTATCACCCAAACTTCTGTCTAAGCCCACCAAAGGGCATGTGCGAACAGCCTATGTTAGGTCAACTTAGCTCCTCGTCCTGCATTATGATCCGGAACCGGGTACTCGGTTCAAGTGCCTGACTTTGTCCCGTGTCTCAGATGCAGAATATCACATGATTAATTAGCCCGCTATTTATGTGATTGCTATTGGCACAACGCAGCCTCTACAAAGGTTAGCCGATATCAATTTCAATCCCAAAGATCCACCTATGGAGATACGATTAACCAGCATGGGACTAGCTGCCTCTTATATGGGATTTAGCGCCATGATGTGCTGTGCTTTGCTGTGCCGTGATAGTCGGTCTGGTTGACTTAGGCCAAAATACCACACTGGCCAAAAACCCCCACTTCAGAGGTTTCCGTGACGATTTAGGCTAGAACTTAATGTAGATCGCTCAGTAGAGATAATTGCTGAGGGAGCAAAGGACTTGGAAGGAGATAGAAGTATAAGGGGGGATCAACGACGAGGGCCCAGTGGATATCACACCACGAAATTACGAGAATACTAAACTCTCACGCTCAAAGAAATACATTTGGGTGATCTAGGTGACCCGTGAGGCTTCCTAGCGCTCGCTAATCTGTATAATTTGGAACGGTGGATCAGACAGCCATCGGTGCTTCCCCACTCAATTAACCACATTATTAGCAGCGATCTAAGACATGTATCCACTAGGTAGGATCTAGCAGACTCTCAACATACTCAGGAAGTGAATGGTGAGAAATCAAGGTAGTGTTTCCCATGGTATCCACTGTGTCACGACTATATATTGGGCGACCATTGTCTTTTTCTGTACTGGTACGAACATATCAGAGCATACCAATTTCCACGGCATTGCTCATTTCTGTTAAAATTCAATAAATATTGCCGCCCTAGACATATGTAGACCGAACTACAACAATGCAATGTGTGGCACCGAACCTCTAAAAATGGTAGAAGTTAAGGGCGAGTCATTTTACTTTCCCCATCTTCTCCGCAATTTCCCTTGGAACAGGGGATTTAATCCACATTACGAACGTGGTAAACTTGAGTCAAACCTTTGGTTCAAAAGTTTTCATCCCTTCACAGACCAATTACAGCAAATATTCGACTCATGGGACTTCCCATACCTTGTAGCAACGTCGTACTACGGTGGTTCATTCGGTCAGTGGTATCATATATCGCTTGCCTAGATGAGATTGCTGATAGCTCCTCCAAGTTGTTTTTCGCACTCTTTGTGACCTCATGAGTCTATCTTTTCTCGTTGATGAAAAAACAGATCAAGAGCCTGTGGATGTTGTTATTGAGAGATGTCGGATATCCATTGACGCCATGCTTCACCCAGATCGGCCACGCCCTGTTGGAGAATGTGCCATTGGGGAGATTTCCCGACAGTGAGACAATCGAACCCTCTATTTCACAAACTGGGAACGTTTCTAAGCATTTTTAGGTTTTGGAAAGGAGCGTCTTCGATGTTCCATAAGATCATAATGGAAAGATTCCAGACAGCATGGGGGAAGTATCTGGAATCCATTGTGCGACAGGCTCAGAACCGTAACAAAAACAGATTACTCGAACCCGAGGAGTACTTACGCGAGCGTGTCGACAATATCGGTATCCCGCCATCAGTCGCCATGGGCGAGCAATTTCAAAGACTGAACATACCCCACGAGTGTATTGAGCATCCTCATCTTCAAACTATGATATCTTTATGTAGTGAATTGGTTGCCCTCCAAAATGTGAGTTGACCAATTTTTATTCTGAACACGGGGTTCTGATAGGTGGCCAGGATCTCTTCTCTTATCGCAAAGAGCGGGAAGCTGATGACTGTGCCTACAATGCAATTACTTTAGTGATGCATCACCGAAATCTAGATCTCCAAGGCGCGGTTCAATGGGTGGCGGAAAGGCATGAACAGTCGGTTCAAATGTTTGTTGAATCATACGAGAAGATCATAAAAAAGGACGGCTTTCCCTCTTATGGAGAAGAACTCGACCAACAGATATTGGAATACATGGGCGTGCTTGCAGATTGGATTCGTGGAAATTATGAGTGGAGCTGGTATACTCCACGGTAAGTCTTTCTCATGTACCATTATTTATTGGAAGTTTGTTACTGACCATTTATAATCAGGTATTTTCCGGAGGGCATGGGAAAAGAGGCCAGAATAACCCGAATCATTCATCTGTAGGAATTGTAGCCCGGACGGGTCCCGGGATATCAGAAATCACGACCACTCCGTACGTTGTCGGTTCCAAGAATGCGTTTGCCTTCGAATTAGAGAGAGAACAGTATTGGTCAATAATTTCATGAGCATAAATTATTGAGATAAACAAAATTCAGAACAACCCATTAGGGGTCCCACGCTCTATCTTTCCTGTCCAAGTCATACCATACCAACCATAGCCTTTGATGTGAGATCAACCGTGGCAAAGTTACCCATTGAGGAACCATAAATCTATTAATAAGTGTTGTTTGAAAATAGGACAAGAAAATCTCCAATTTTATTTAGAAGACCATCATTTTCAGTCCCTTCCACATAAAAGGCTAAATCCTGACATTAGAATCTCCTGTTGCGATAAAATCATAAAGGCTCTTACTGCTTGGCCGCCGCACAGGCGTCTCCACACTGGAGTGGCTCTTAAGGATCGTAAGGAGCTACGAGAATTTCGCCCATACCAATTATTGACCGATCGTTTGACCCACGATATAACATTCTAGCAGGGCTGTGATAATGCTGACTGAATGTTGGGGTCTCTGTGTCAGAAATTTCGTCATCACGTCCATTTTTCTCCACACCAGCCAATAGCATGAGGACATTCTACTTGGACGATCGTAGTCCAGCCCTATAAACCTTGGCGATCTTTTCGGCGTTTAGATACAATCGCGCGTCAGCTAGGGCCGACAGCCCGTCGGAACTCGGCCATGGTACTGAATCGGGTTGTTCTACTAAAAAGTACGTGGTCACCTGTTTCTTCTGTAAAGAGTGATGCTTGACGATAGTATGACGATGATATGACGCTGATAGCGCAAGCTGTAGGGTAATAATGCTATGTATAAATGCAGTGATTTTGTTCCCGTTCACAATAATCGGCTAGTTGACATTCGGGAGTTCAGCGACAGCCGTCTCTGACGTATTGTCTTACGGAAGATGGGAATCAACGTGACAGCAGAAAAACAAAACGACTTGGCGATCCTTGATTACATGAAGTAAGTTTGTGTCAGCCCATCAATCTAACGTTACACCGGATATTTGCGATATTACTCCATTGATCTTTTCCGACTAGTAGCTGATGCACTAGGTATTAATATGCTAGACACTCCCAGCAAAGTTGGATGGTAGAAAAAGCTTGACACACGGCATTTGATCCCCTGGCATCATTCAATTATAAATAACTAGAGTCATTTGCTCTTCTCCTCTTTTTAGTCGGTTGGAAGAAATAAAAATTATCATGACAATGGGCCTGACGTTGTTGCTCATCTCTATCGCTCTTGCGGCAACGGCCCAAGCCAAGATACCAATTTACCCCATCACCGAGGTGAATGAGGTCAATAGGTCGGGATACTTCTCAGATCCATACCATGTTCCCTACGAGGGCAGCCAGGGTATCTACATATCAGGTACTACGCAAAAATACCTAAAGTGTGACGACTACCTGGAGCCGAGATGCGCCTCTCTGCTCAATAATACGTACAAAAGTGGCGAGAAGTTGCTGAGCCAGAAGCCCAAAGGCATACACATCTGCAGCGCCGCGGGGATTCATCCTTTCCAGAGCGGCTCAGGCGCCAACAAAACATGGGACGCGGCCGTCACTCTACACGTGCAAGATAATCCCAACTGCGACGGTATCAAAGGTTGGAGCGTCATTGTGCATGCGCACTCCAATGATTCATCTCACGACGGTCCGCCCACAGCCTGGGTTGGGGACCAGCTGCTGATTGGGTCTTTCTCGGAATCCGAGGATGCCAACTACGACGGCAAGTACTTCCGGACTCCCGCGGGACAGCTATACCTGTTGTATTCCAAGCAAAAGAGCCCCAAGCCAAAGAAACGCGACGGCGTGGCCGCATGGCCAATGGATGACCCCAAGACCAAGACTCCAGGTACTAATGCGACGTTTTTGCTGCTGCCCGACGACAACCTCAACTCGGAGGACTATACTACAGGCAACCATAGCTTCAAGCTCATAGAGACGGGAAATGTGCTTGTCATTAATGGCAAGTTTGTCATGGCTTACGCGACCGGAGCATATTTCAACCAGACGTACAAAGCTGGTGTCGCCTTTTCGGACACGTTTCTTCCTCCCCAGCATCCGAAGCCACAGTATTATCGTAAGGTGATGAAAGCCAACCCAAATCATCTCTGGGGTTCTTCGGGGCAGAAGGAGGTCTACTATCTCCTACAGGCGGACCAGAATCACACCGGCTGGCGTTACGTGGGGGACCAAGTCCTTGCACCCGGCGTCCCTACTGTAGCTCGCCTTGGTCAAGACCATGCCTGGGTCCTAACGTTTGCGGGATTTGATCCCGATGATGCTCCAATGCAGCCCGATTCCAACAAGTATGTCGGTAACCATCGCCGGCCATACTTTACGCATATCGACGTCAACGTACCCGACAATACTTCGGTTAAAGACGCAAGTGATTCAGAGCTGCAAACCTGGATTGTGCCTGTCCAAAAAGGGTAAAATGCTCCCTGATGATGGCAGCTTGAAAAGCGAGCATAGAGCTTGGCTCCATTAGCTGGAGGCTGATGATGAGGGAGTGTTTTATGACGTGCAACGCGGCGAATGAATGAGGGATTCATGTTAAGTCGGGACAAGGTTAATCTGACTAACAGTTGAACCATAAGAGTCGAAATATTACCTCATAATTGTTCCGGCAGCAACGATAATTGTCCATTATCCAATTCATCATTGCGATCCATCTTGTTGCATCCCAACCCCATCATGTGTAAAGCTATGCCCTTAGAATGTCCTCCTAAACGAACAATATGAAGAGCCACCGTGAGAATAGAGAACCTCAGATCAGTATAACCCTCAACTCCGCCATTGGGCTGCCGGTAGTTGCTTCTAACCCCCGCTTCTGCGGTCTCGATCTCTTCGATGCCGCCGCATCTAACAAGTAGGTGAAGCTGAATGGCTGGTGGGGCTCGAATACCCGCATTACGAAGCCCATATACACATGATTTGTTAAAACTACTGCAGTGGCTGGCAAAGATTGGTTTGAAAATCCCGAACAATTTTGCTTTTGTATCGGGACCCACCAGCACCAGGTAAGCACACGAGCGAAGTACGAGCTCAATCATGTGTTGACGCTACTTGATAATAATAGAGCAGCTATATCGATAATCCGTAAGGCCGGTATAGTAATTGTACAGGACGCATCTTCTATCAATCAAATTCCTATGACTACATATATACCAGGTACTTTTAGCAACAAAGAGCGAGAACGGGAGATTGGGTCTTTGAAAGATCTTGTCAGAAGCGGCCATTATGGGCCCGGCTGCTCGGGCTGAAGCGGGTGGATTGCACCAACCACTAACCGCCAACTAAGCATCGTACCCATATAAAGAAGCAAATTCCCGAAACAGCGAATCATACATAAAACAAAGAAGGAATATCCCAACAGCCATTCATCGCATGATTACCAGGTACTCGGTCTAATAATATATTTT
The DNA here is from genome assembly GCA_003031705.1 of Calonectria naviculata. Taxonomy (NCBI): domain Eukaryota; kingdom Fungi; phylum Ascomycota; class Sordariomycetes; order Hypocreales; family Nectriaceae; genus Calonectria; species Calonectria naviculata. The sequence goes on from NAGG01000488.1 coordinate 22,228, forward strand.
GAAATTGGCCGAGGGGGCACATTTTGGCAAAAGGATAAAGCTCCCAAGAAATGAGCTCGAGGTGTCATAGACGGGAGGAGTGATTTAATCACTGAAGCCAGAACTGATAATATATCCCTCAATCAAAGGTTAAATCGAGAGTTATACATAACACATTGCATTCAGATGGCATTAAATGAGTCATTTTGAGAAGCATCGTACCAAAAGCGCCCGTAGCTAACCAAAGCCACGGATTCAATGGGCGCCACTTACTCCATTTGAAACATTTCTGCGTCGGCGCTTGATGTATGCAATGACACATCTCATTCCGCACTCTGTGAAGTGCTTTGGCTTCGGGTTAGATGTGGGCGGGCCGCGCCAAGTCATAATGCATAAACTGGCAATGCAGATGGAACAAGACTGAGTAATATAGCTGAACCTGCCTGTGGTGACTGGTATCTTGAGGCAGCTAGATTTTGGAGAAGAAACTTTAGCCCAAACCATACAAGCCTTTACTAAATTCCATCGAAATATACCACAACTAACACAAAATGCCTGGAAAAGGCTCACGCAGAAAACCATGGCGATGTATTCCATGTCTGGTGTGCCTGCCGTTTCGACTAAGGCCAAATAAAGAGAAGAAAAGCTCTACCCCAGACGGCACTAGAGCCATCAGGCCCAATCCATCACCAGGTAAGTTGGCGGTGGGAACGCAAGGTGTTTTCACTAACAAGGCCAAGCGAGAACAGAACCAGCTCCTAGACAGGCCGTTGGCGTCAAACCAAGTTCCTTGCGCAAAGATTTGGAGACAGAAAAGACCGATAATCGGCTCATTGACGCAACTCAACCAGACCCTTTGCTCGGAGATCTAGATACGGAAGAGACCAATGGTCAGCTCGTTGACGATGCGAAGCCAGGCTCATCGCATTTAGATCCAGAAGTGCCGACAACCGACGATCAACTTATGGGCGATTCTAAATCATCTTATACCTCTGCAGAATCGGAAAACAATTCCGGAACCCCGAAGCAACTCTGGGATACAGCCCTTGCGGAGCTGAAAGATGCAACAAAAGACCCCAAGATTGCGGAAATCGTTTGCGAGTTTCTCTCAAAGACATCTGAGGAGCATGGACCCATCCAAACTCCCGTGTCTGTACAAGATTTGATCATGGGCCTCAAGGATATGATGGAAAAGGAGATAAAAATCCATGGTGATGACACTAAAAACTACCACCCCCTTCAAAACATAATCTCGACGCTGGGGGACTCTGCAATAATAGGTGACATCGCGATCGGCGTCGACCCAATACACGCTGCTCTTCCGTGGGTTGCAATTCGATTTGTATTCTTGGTGGGCAAACTCATTTCTTATTCCTCCCAGAAACGCGGTTTATGATAGAGCATGACTAACTTTATTTACTAGGCAATTACCGCCGAAGGTGATCTGAGAAACCTCCTTCTAGAAGGCATCGCCACAGCTGCCGCCTTATTCCTCAAATGCTCCAAGTATCAACAAGTATATATCATCAAAACTTCCGCTATTAAGTCTGCGCCTCATCAGGTGGTAGATGACTTAAAAGTCGCCATCATTAAAACATATGTTGGCTCTCTCCAACTCCTCGGTCACCTAGTTTGCTGGCAACGCGACGAGGAAACTCCTGCTAAGACTCCCTTCCAGCTCGGAGATGCGATGCCCTTTTTGGAAAACATGAGGGATGCTGGCTTTCGACTCGGTAAGGCTGGAGATCAGTGCGAAAAGGATTGCAGGTTCTGGGATCGTAAAACAACCCAGATCCTTCTCGACCAGATCAGCAGGCTGCATCAGACTTTCCAGGAATCCTGGTGCGTCCCTAAGTTGTGTGCTGACAGAAATATGTATTGATTCTGTAATCTAGGGAAATGGTACGCACCATATACGAAGACGACTTACTTTCGAAGCTTCCTTTGGCATCGGGCGCCTTGTGGAGTCATGTCGATAACGTGTCCAACGACTTCTGCCATCCTAAAACACGACTTACAATTCTGGACGAAATACACAACTGGGCCAACGGCTCAGAAGGCCCAAGGACATTCTGGCTGCAAGGCATAGCTGGTACTGGCAAGTCCACCGTCTCCAGGACCATTGCTCGTAAGCTGGAGACGACCGTGGTGTCCGCAAACTTCTTTTTCAAGAGAGGGGAGGGCGATCGCGGGCAAGGGAAGCGCTTTTTTACCACGCTAGCCCACCAGTTAGCTCAAAGATCACCTGCACTTGATAGACTCATCTGCGAGGCGATCAGGGATGACCCTAAGGTAGCCCACGGATCTCCTGAGGCCCAATTTGAAAAGTTAATTATAGGTCCACTACAACTTTTCAGGCTCGAGAAAGGCGCATCGCTTCCGCTTATTATTGTCGATGCTTTCGACGAGTGCGAAGATGGAGAGTACAAAGACTCTATACTGCGTCTTCTAACAACAGGTAATAACAGGCCGTTCAAGGTGCTCATTGCCAGCAGGCCTGAATACAACACCCAGAAACACTTTAACATTTTGAAAAAGATGCATCACGACTTCTTTCTTCATCAAGTGAATCAAAACGGCCTAGGGGATGATATAAACGCTATCCTTGATTCTGAATTATCTGATTTCCGAGTACGCCATGGTTCTCATCAGAAGGAACATCTCAATTTGCCGGTTGAATGGCCCGGAAATGATATGACTCAGAACCTGGCGAGTGAATGCACTCTGTTCATCTCTGCCGCCACATTTTCTCGGACTCTACGACATGAGAACCAGCTCATACCTCCTCATGATAGAGTCAGACTCTTCCTCGAGAGTTCAATTGATGCCACATCCGACTATGGGAAACTGTATTATCCGATATTGAGTCAAATAACCCGCGATACTCCTGTCAAATCCAGGAATAAGGCGATGCAGCAATTTGAACGAATTGTGGGATCGATTGTGCTTCTTGCTGCCTCACTGTCAGCAACATCGCTAGCAAGACTTATCGATATCCACGAATCTACTATCAACATTCATCTGAATCATCTTCACTCAGTTTTTGATATACCGAAACACAACAGTCCGATTCGATTGTTCCATTCGTCTTTTCGGGACTTCTTGGTGCACGATCAAAAGTCCCACGAGTTTCATATTCGCAAGGAGAGGGTCCACAAAGAATTAGGCCTCAGATGCCTAGATATTTTGCAACAGAGTCTTGCAACTGACATTTGCAACATGAAGATACCGGGCAAAGGGCGCACTGAACTAGAACGAGGGGCAATTGCAAGATACCTCTCACCAGAGGTTCAGTATGCATGCCGATTCTGGTTGCATCACATCAAAGCAAGCAAGCAAAAATTGAAAGACGGAAGTGTCGTACATGAATTTCTTTTGGAGCATTTTCTTCATTGGCTTGAAACTATGAGTCTAATGGGGAGAATGTCTGATGCGGTTTTAATGGTCAATGAAATGCACCATGTCATTAGTGTAGGTGACATCCTACACTTAATCGAGTTTGAAGCTGACAAAATAATCCTAGACAACTGGCAGCCCCCGGCTCTTGGCATTTGTCCATGATGCAAGACGGTTTACCTTGGCCTTTTCCGATATAATTGATGAGTCACCGCTGCAGGTATACAGCTCTGCCCTCATATTTTCCCCGGCGGAAAGCATTATTCGAAAGAACTTTCAGGAAGAAATTCCCAAATGGATAACACAGCTTCCCTTGGTAGAGTCTAACTGGACTCCTCGCTTGCAAGTGTTGCCAGGAGAAGGTGGTCGACCGGGAAGCGTTGCCTTTCTACCCAATCGCTGGCTTGTGATGGATGCATTTTACGATATTCCAGTTTGGGATCTCACCTCGGGCGTCTGCATTCGCAGGCTCACCAACGAATCCGACTATGGGGTTTACGCAGTCGCCGTTTCGAGAGAAGGAACGATTGCATCATGCCACGATGACGGCAGCATTGGAATCTGGGACCCCAAGAGTGGCATTTGCTTTGCGACTTTCCCCAACGTCACAAGATGGGAGTCTGCGTATGTATTGATGACATTTTTGAGCGATGACAAGCATCTCTCTCTGATTGAACGAGGCGGTGCAGCGCGTACGCTAGATCTGAACACAGGCCAGTGTGTGCAAACACTCGAGATACCAGAGTATGTCGGCGTTGGAGCATTTTCACCAAATGGCCACTGGCTTGCAGTTCAAGGATCCAAGGCTCTGAAACTATTTCGCTGGGGCCAAACCCCGGACCCGGTGCCACGAGAGCTTGCTGACAATGGGGACGCTACGGTGGTAGCTTTCTCAACAAACAACAAACTTCTCGCATCGGCGTCTTCCTCCCGCATAGTGGTATGGGAAGTAGCAACTGGTCAATGCCTACACACATTGAGCTTCCCGGAGCAAACTGTTCGTTCGCTGGCTCTGTCCAGGCAGCGGGTCGTGCTAGGTTCAGACGAGGGCAAAATAACCATGCTGACTTTGAACGACGATGCGACGCCCCGAATACTAGATGGGGATTGCGCTCGGGTCGACTCACTTGCTCTCTCGGCGGATGATGCAACTCTTGCATCCCTAGGGCATGATGACTTGATAAAAGTTTGGGACCTGAACGCGACAACAATGATGCACACCGCTGAAGCCCACAAATCCATGGCCCATTCAGTTTGTTTTGTCAAGGATTACGCTACTATGTTGTCTGCAGACGACGATGAGATCAAATTCTGGGATGCATCGACCGGAGCTTTTAAGAAAACGGTGACTTTCTCGCGTCATATTGATACGATTGTTGGCGCGGAAAAGGCCCCTATATTTGCAGTGGAGACGAACAATGAAGTTCACATCATGGATGTCAATTCACTCTCCTGCCTGCGAACAATTAAGACGAAATTCCACCATGTGTGGTCTTTAGCTCTGTCCGCCAACGGGAAACGTCTCGCAGTGGCTTCAGAGCAAAGGTTTGGGCACTTGGAAAGTCAAATCATCAACTGCCAGCTTGAGATATGGGAAACCGGATCGAACAATTGTGTGTATACGCAGCATTTTTATCGCACAATTGATGCACTAGCCTTATCCCCTGATGGATGTCAAGTGGCATTCTCAATCCACCACAGTCAAGTGGGGATTCGGAATCTTCAGACTGGAAAATGCACGACGCATGAATTTCGCAATGCGGCTTCGATTGCGTTCTCCCCAAACGGGAAGCAAGTCATCGCCATCAATAGAAATTGGTCAACCGCGGTATGGGATACGGTTTCGGGAAACTGCTTGCAACAGCAGCCCAAATGTTTGCACATTTCTAAGCGTGACTCAAAGCGCTCTCCATTGTTCGAGTTCATACCAATGGCAGACGTTTCACAACTTCACCGACACAAAGATGCAATAGGGGAGTACATGATCAGTTCTGATGGGTCATGGATTCTAAGGGGTGGTAAGAGGCTACTTTGGCTACCTTCTGACTACGTAGCATGCGATGCTGTGATTGCAGGATCGAGAATTGCGATTGGGTCCGATCAAGGTCGAGTGATAACAATGAAGCTAGAATAGATAGTGGCAATGCGCATGACGCTATTCTTTAAATAACTATAAGCACCTATATCTTGGTAATCGGCGAATAATCGTTGCTACCACTCGCCTCTTCGCGGGGCGTATGCTTCGTGGAGGTCAAGGCACCACTAGGTAATCGAGTGGGAATAGCTTCAATGCACAAGAATAAGAAACTTTTGGCAATGAGAATAGGAAAGGTCTCTTTCTTCCCACCGAAGAATATTACAGCGCGTCATGTTTTTCGGACTGTATTATTTGATCCCGCGTAGGTTAGTCGGTTCTCCTCTTGCGTCATCTTTTCCAGCAATTATTCTGCCTGGAATCTGCAGACGTATATGTAAAATAGATTAGGTGTAAATCTGAAACCCGATCGGCGTGACATCACTACTCACAACGTAGATTCTGAATATTACCCTAATCAAAATCTTGGCTAGATACAGTATGCATGCCTTCCTCTCTCCTCACCCAAGAAGCCTGCCATTATAATCCCATCAAAGACAATATCGACCAAATTTCGGCCCGCTATTTATATTTGACAATTGAGAATGCGCTCAGAAGCTTGAAAAAGGTCCATATTTTTTAGCTGCAAAGTTACGCCATTGAATAAGATTACGGAGATTCTTAGAGGCGAGCTGAATGATATCAATCTCGGTGGCAATAATGACGTCACGGGGAAAAAAGCAATAGACCCGATTCAACAATACTCGATTACAGCTTGAAGCTACTTCCAAGGCTATCTACGATTATGTTTTATTTAAGACGTCATTGAAATTTGGATCGGTTCTAGGGTCATATCGATGCCGTCTTCATGGCTTTAAATGCTAACCTCAACTACTTGTCAATTCTTAACTTTAAACTCATTTACCTGTGCCAATCATTGCTTCGTCCCCCACAACGCTTTGTTTTTAAATGAAGAAATAACCTTATAAGCATCTCGTGTGAGCTGTGAAAAGTAAAAATGACGGTCCTTCCAACAATCACACTTAACGGCACGCTCGCTGACCTTTACCGCCGCGCCTCACCAAAGAATGCGCATAAACGCATCGCGCAAGTCCTTTGTGCCGTGAGCTGCAACTTGGACATAACGGAAAACTTCCCTCGTAACAAAAAGTACCTCTATCAAGACAGTCCATTCAACACCACATGCGATGATGAACCCACAACTTCGTATTCCACTGCAAAGCTCGAGCGCGAGATTGCCATCAAATATCTATCTCTCATCACTCAGCGCGATGTTTTTATCAGTGGCGACACACCTGTCGTCATATTCAACCTCAGCGGGGATGAGGATCAAACTGCCTACGATCGTCGTGCGACAGAGATGACGCTTGGTGTGCTGGATGAGAAACAACGGCCCGAATTGATATTTTGCTCGGGCCCGTCCGAAATCCCGATTGAGGAGGCCAAAATTGATGCTATTGCTTATAAGCTCATGATTGACGACCTGCAAAATCATGAGCTGCTTGTGTCACCAGATACGCATTGGCTTCTCAACTCGAAAAGGAGCCTTGCAACATCAGGGCTTCCAACGCCCAAGGCCGACATAGTTGACGTGATTGGACATGGCTTGGAGGCTCATCAATGTTGCAGGGCTTGCCAAGAGAGGTCAGATGAGCTTCCTATTCCCATTCAGTGCGAGGGCCCCCGTGGCAAGTGGTTTGAAGAGCAAAGCAAAAGACTATGTGATGCGGCAGCGCAGAAGCCCCTCCCATTTGTATTGAAGAATCAGCAGACGTTTGGTGGAGCAGGGACGTATATCATTCGCACTGAGGTAGAGAGGCAGAAGATTCTGGAGCAGCTTCAAGGTGGCATCCTGCGTAAACTGCTGTCTTCGGTGAACAAGGAAAACGCACACCTGAACCCTGCATCGTTGGTGTTATCCGACATGGTGGTGGACCCTATTGGAGATTACGGGCTAACCTTCTTCGTTCCCGAGAATGGAGGCGAGCCCATCTTCTTGGCAGCAAGCAAGCAACTGATTGAGAACGGCAACGCATGGGTTGGAAGTACGATTGACTACCGCCTTCAAAGCGAATTGAAAGCAAAGTTTGGCAAGCTCATCGGAAAATTGACGAAATGGCTTCAATCACATAGCTATGTTGGACCTGTCGGGACCGATGTTCTTGAGACGGCCGAGGACGTGGCCGATAGATCTAGAGAGGACGACCTTGGCCGGTTCCACATTGTCGACGTTAATGTCCGGACGTCCGGTTCAATGGCTCTTCCTTTCTTGCAAAATCACTTTACGAGCCGCGACCTGTATAACGCATCCTCATTCTCGATCTCTGTCCATTCTTCGAGGGAAGAGTTCATTTCACAATTCCGAAAGGATTTTGAGGTGGGGAGTATGTGCATAATTTCCTGGTATCAAGAGCCAGACTCGGGACTTAGTTTGGCGGACCTGACCATAGGTGCGGAGAACGAAAGTGATTTGGTCCAGAGGATGCAGCGGGTGAGAGATGTATCCGAGGGCGTGACATTTTGAAAGAGGCGTCTAGTGATGAAGTGCATAGCCGAGCACCAGCGGTGTGGCTATTTCCAAGCGCATACACGGGAACTTGCATTCAAGGTTCAGTATCAACGGCTGATCTCTTTCGGATGCCAATATAAGATAATGATTAGATGGCCTTAAATAACTGATGGCCTTACATCAGCGATTCAGCACCCGGGCGACCAGCCATTTCTAGAGGGAATCAATACTGCTATTTATGAGTGTAGAACATTGATAGCAGTGCTTCATTGCTTCTCGATTGCAAACTGCTGCTGTGGGGGATTTGCCTGGGATGCCTCCGTTGTCGTACTTGACAATAAACGACCAAGGAGGCAATATGATGAGGAAAGGAAATATTAATGAGGCCATTTCACGAAAGAGCTAAGCGCCATGTTATAGGCAAGCTGTATTTGCCTTCCCTCGTACCGTCAAAAATGCAAAAGCGGGCATGAGAAAATGGAATTCTTAGGTGTCTCTAAGCCCTTTGACGAACCCAGCTTGGTCCTAGGAAATGGAGCTCCAACAATCAAATAACTCGCATCAACAGCTTCCGTTGTACATCAATATCCAGATTCAGTTTTATTCCGGCCCTGCCAAAACGTACCTGTATTTCAAGGCATAATAAAAGGGACTTTGGAACTGGTGTAAATCATCTCAGAACCGGATGTCAAACAGCTAAAGCACGTGTTTCCCTGACACGCCAATGACATCCCCATGTGAAAATGCTTCTTACCTCATGCTTATTCATCGGTGGCGCCTGAACAGAAAAGTAGAAAATATGGACATCTTCTCAAAGGTAGTATTTCTGTTCACGTGAAAAAAAAAAAAAAGGTCACGAGTAGGACATCCATCAGTAGGAAGCGAACACGACTGCGGACAAATGAATCAGTGGCGTCTTGTGCCCTGAACTCGGAGATGGATGCCACCACACCTCAAGCAACGCCAGAATCGCTGTTGAGCCCGAGATGGAGGGTAGTGGCCAGAACTACTGGTTCACAAGCAAGGAGGAACAGTTGAGATGGGTTGGGGTACCCGATTGTTGGGCAACAATGAGGTCGATTGCGAGATTTGGTGCGGGTAGTAGCGGGGGGTCGGTTACTGCTTCTGGATCGTTTTTGGAAGAAGATGAACGCTGGGAGACAAGAGAAAACAATAATGCCGCCGGCGTCTCTTCTCACCTTGCATAGGATGGGTTACAATGCCCGGCAGTCACGCGGGACAAAGAGATGTTGGTGTGTGGTGTCAGAAAAAGGTGAGCAGCCATCTTTTGGACCCCTACTTCAGCTCGCCACTGACAGAGAGGATGATGACTGGGCGGGTTGCTCTTGATCGGGAATCCCTTCTCGAAAATGCAACATGGGAAAAATGGCATTTCGAGGTTTCGGTTTCCCTCTTTCAGGCACTCGCCACACCTGTCTCGGGTAACCATCTCCCAATGGCACGGTGGATCTCCTCCATCCCTCATGGCCTGAGACCTGCAGGCGCCGTTGAAGGTTTGGTTCGACTTGCATGAAGATTGCATGGAAGATGTTTGGGACTCTGCGGCCTCTGAGTCGCAGTCGAGCAGTCTTGGCTGGTGGAGACTTGGTGCACTGTGCTGTGCGCCGTCCACATGACTGGATCTCGTCTGGCCTCTCTCCACAAGTGATATAGAGTTCGGCGCGTGTAAGAGGGCCTCATCCAAGCAGGTGCTCGAAGCAGGCCCCGTGAAAAGCCCGCGGTCGCACCGGTTCGGCATCTGGCCGACCGCCGGAACGGACAGCCAAGAACAAAGGAATGGGCCGGAGCCAGACAGAGGACCCTTCGAAAAGAAAGAAGGGCCCAAACCGCTATCAGTCCTGTCTGTCACCCAAGATCCCGGACCCCTGGGCGCCCCCCTCACACGCAGAAAGGCGCACCTCCGCATTCTAGGCCGGATCGGTAGCTGGTCCCTTCGGGGCCCGTGGGCGAACGACGTCGGTCGGGTCAACACGTGGAGTCGGCCATTGGACGGCTCCGGCTTGGGGAAGGGGGGGCCCTAACCTCCATCAGCTTCGAGATGCGAACCCACGTTCTCGGACGCTGCGCCGACGTGCAAATTCGAGACTTGAGGCGAACACGCGCGCCCGTTTAGGTTCACGTGAGAGTCATCTGACAGCTCCGATCGCCGCACTGGACAATGGGCGGTCTTTCATCAGCGAAGAGATCACGGATCCAGACACGGCGCGTCCGAAGCCTGCTCCCCCCGTAACGTGCAAGTCGCAGCGCAGCGTGCAGCCGCATCGCCGCAGACAGCAAGCAAGCAGCAGCACGTCAATTGCGTCCACCCCCAGCCACCTGCTCCCCGCGGTCACGCCTGCTGACGATCAGCGACCTGCGCCAGCCAGTGAGACCCCGTGTAATCAACGCCTCTCCGCGGGGCCTGGTCCCATTATCCAGCGTGTAGTCAAGTCCCCCCTGCTGTACGGCACCTGGCTGCCCTGCGCGCAAGGCTGTGGAGGAGCTGAGGGACGAATCAGCGGCCCCACGTGTCGGCGTGGTCGGCCATGGTGGAGCCTCATCCGGTAAAGAATCGAGCGTGGTTGTGTGGAGGCGGACCCAGTTGCGGCATCTTATCGTGAAACCATGCTCGCTGGGCAAGTCAAGTGCGACAAATGAGAAATGTGCCCTGTCGCAGGACGCCATCTTCTTCGCGCTTGCCGCCAGACCAAGACTCGGGCGAGAAGACGCCGCGAGCGGGAGGGGCACACGAGGACATGCAGACATGGGCAGTGGGGATGTCGGGGGG